>JAEMWC010001432.1:150000-157312 GCA_016490735.1 Pachyseris speciosa
TCTTGTTAGGCCTCATCAGCATGGCATAGCTAATGCTCAGGCTCAAGTACTATCCATAAAGCAGTGAAAACGTACGTACGTAAAGCTTTACGTTTTCACTGCTTGTTTTATGGATATGTGGGTACTTGAGCCTGAGCATTAGCTATGCCATGCTGATGAGGCCTAACAAGGCCGAAACAGCTGTCCATGGCTGCTAATGCTTGGGCTCAATCTTTGCTTTGGTAGATTTAAGGGGTAATGCCCGCTACCATGTGGCCTTAATGCCTTTAGAGTGGCTTCAGCTTACCAAATCACATTAATTGTGAGGTATATCCTTGTCACTCCAGCCACATCCCACAAGCTTTACGTTTTCACTGCTTGTTTTATGGATATGTGGGTACTTGAGCCTGAGCATTAGCTATGCCATGCTGATGAGGCCTAACAAGGCCGAAACAGCTGTCCATGGCTGCTAATGCTTGGGCTCAATCTTTGCTTTGGTAGATTTAAGGGGTAATGCCCGCTACCATGTGGCCTTAGTGCCTTTAGAGTGGCTTCAACTTACCAAATCACATTAATTTGTGAGGTATACACTTAAATGATTCGACTGTGAACTAGCCGTTTGTTAGTCAAATACAAATGTAACTTCCAAGTTTGATTGCGAAAGCGCTACTGCTCTTCCCAGTAGATCACGACACCCACGGATGTTTTTTTTGTAATGGTTCATGAGTGTTCGAAAAGTTTTTATCAACATTCAGAGTCTTTTTATTGAAACTATTATGCGTAATTTTTCGCTTGGTTACTGTCCAGACCTCGCTCTTCTTGTTATTCAACAAAATGTACCACACAAAATTGAATAGTTTAGTATGGAGCCGCCACGGGGAAACACGGCAGTCTAATTCAAAACATCTGGAGTTCAGTTTGGTCATGTTCAAAGCTTTCTTCTCGCTGTTGAACTTGCAAACATTCGTATAGACACTTCTCTCATAATGTTAGTTGTTCAGACTTCAAAGATACAAGGTGAATCGACGTTTTCCGATGCGTGACGACAGAAATCATTCTTGCTGTTGTGAGTTGTTGCAATTAGTCAGCGCTTGCGCAGATACGCCGGAAGTGAGCTTTGTGGATGAAGCACGACGACGAAAAATGAAGGCCATTTTAAACCTCGGGCTTTTCTACGAAAAGACCAAATGGATCGCGCCCTCCACGTACCAGTAATTACACGTCTGATTGAAATCTTGAGGTATTAAGTGCTTGTGCATTTCAAAAACTCATAAAATGTACATTTGAGACCTTTCGGACGATTTTAATCTCCGACAAAAAAAGTGTCCGAAAACAAAACCGTCCGAAATTTCTACAGTACAGTGTAAAATGTTTAATTATAAGTACTTTCTTGGGCGACGCCGTCACATGTATTCAAGGCCAATATACATGATATAGCTAGAGCTCGGATTAGGCTTTGTTCGTTTTTTTATTTGTGGAAACTAAAATTTTTTGTTTCTTTATGAAAAACATGGCAGAAGAATCCATTTGGAGCTCCAAAGCCCTTATTTTCCTCTGTGAGGCGAACTCTAGTGGAGACACTTCTTGTGATAACGGCTTGATAGAATTTCAAATCAAATCAAAACTTTATTTACCCACGGAGTCCATTTCACTGAATAATGCTCTCCCATGGAGCCGTGCATAACAAATACGATAAGTATTAATTTCTTAGTAACGATGACCATTAATCAAATGAAGAATGATCCTCGCAGTTGTGAACGCAATTTATGCAATTGCGAAAAGAAGCCTGAAAAAAAAAAAAAATTCAGGACTTCAACGGGGTTTGAACCCGTGACCTCGCGATTACCGGTGCGATGCTCTAACCAACTGAGCTATGAAGCCACTGACGTTGGGAGCAGGTCAATTGTGGGTTCATATGATCCCGTGAAAGAAATGAGTATGAATGATATATGAAATGAATCATATATGAACTGCGGAAATGAAATCAAATGAAGAATGATCCTCGCAGTTGTGAACGCAATTTATGCAATTGCGAAAAGAAGCCTGAAAAAAAAAAAAATTCAGGATTTCAACGGGGTTTGAACCCGTGACCTCGCGATTACCGGTGCGATGCTCTAACCAACTGAGCTATGAAGCCACTGACGTTGGGAGCAGGTCAATTGTGGGTTCATATGATCCCGTGAAAGAAATGAGTATGAATGATATATGAAATGAATCATATATGAACTGCGGAAATGAAATCAAATGAAGAATGATCCTCGCAGTTGTGGACGCAATTTATGCAATTGCGAAAAGAAGCCTGAAAAAAAAAAAAAAATTCAGGACTTCAACGGGGTTTGAACCCGTGACCTCGCGATTACCGGTGCGATGCTCTAACCAACTGAGCTATGAAGCCACTGACGTTGGGAGCAGGTCAATTTTGGGTTCATATGATCCCGTGAAAGAAATAGTAGTCTAATTTATCAATTACTCAAATTTAGACGAGTTAAAAATATATTACAGTAAGTCCTTAAAATTACTTAATACTTACTTACTTACTTAATTAATTAAAGCATAAAAATTGTTTAAACTAGTGGCCCATTAATTTAAAAATAGTAAAATAATAATCTATAGTTAAAAGTCTAATTTATCTACTACTCAAAATTAGACAAGTTAAAATATATTACATTAAGTCCTAAAAATAAAATTAAACGTCCGAAAAGTTTTTCGTCCAAAATTTGGATAATACAATCCCAGAATTTTGGCTGGCTCAGTAGCCGTGGAATATCAGCCAATATGCCATCCCCAAGAATTACCTGCCATTGAACCCATTTTAGGTCATTTTTATTCGGGCTTTCTGTGGAAGGCCCGAGTCTAAAAATGTCGTCCGTTCCATCCACAAAGCTTACTTGCAGTGTTTCTGTGCAAGCGTAAACGGAAAATAACACAACAACAATGCCGATTCGCTGTATTGAAGCAACGTTAGGGAAGTGTTCTGTTCGAGTGAATAAATTCTGTTTCAAAGTGACTCGCACTGATTCGCTTTCGTTGCCTTCGCGTAGATATACTCGAGGCGAAAATTGAACGCGTTTGGTTTTCAGGCAACAACACATGATCATCTGAATAAATGTTTTACTTAGGAAAGCTTATTGTCTGTTTTTCTGTGTCTTAATTCACGGAAGTTCGCAATTACTTGACCTAAGTAAATCCTCGCAGCCCATATCAAATTCGCCTATGTTACAAAAACGATGGTCAGCTATCTGTACATGATCAACTGATGCCATAGTCAAAATAAAACATGGAAAGGAATTCAGATCTCGTTATGCGAAATTTGTCATAATATTGCAACCGTGTAGGTGAATCATTGAAGTAGCAAATTGGAATTTCCGATTTCCTCTTGGAAGGCCGAGTGAAGCCCAATATGGCCTCTAGTTGCAAAATGAAATCAACAAAAGTCTAGCAATATTTCTTAGTCTGTTGTTTTTAATAACACAATTATTCACAAGCGATTGTTGGATTAAGTGAGATGATAATATCCAATTCGAGGCTACGGGACTCGGTGGCTATCTACCAACTGATATTCTTCGCGCTCAAGTGGAATAATTGTTAAAGGAGCTATGCCACGGTTATTTTTCAATCTTTGGGGGCAAACTTTGGATTAATTCAAGACTAACAATTGTTTTACACACAGATTGGCCTTAGATCTTATTCAAGACGTTGTGATAATGTTCAAATATGGTCATAGCGCTCTCGATATTCGTTGCGCGCACTCAACAGATATCCTGTGATATACATAATTTAGTGTGTCGCGGAGAAAAATGGCAGCTTTTACCGCTTTTCTCCGATAAACTTAATAAATATGTGTTTTTTTATTGATTTGTTGAATAATAAAACAATAATCCTTACCCTTATCTTTGGCTTATGGAAAACAAGCTCTCATTAAATGTCGACAAGACAAATTTCATTATATTTCACCCCCCTCAAAAGTTAACAAGTCACGTAGTTAAGTTATCAATTGCCAATTAGCCATGTTCTAAACGAGTAAGGGCCTGGTAACGAATCCAAAATTCATTGAAAATCAATGGCATTGAACTAAATCAATTCTCGTATGAAAGGGTATCTCAAAATAAGTACTTTCAGCAAGTTTGACTATGTTTGGTCGTAAAGTCGCCAGTTGACATGCATTTAGATCGCGGTTCGCGGGAAATGCCGAAAAACCTCAATCTTAAGGTCTCTAATGTTAAATAATAGAGACCTTAAGATTAGAGAGATTAAGATTGAGGTTTTTCGGCATTTCCCGCGAACCGCGAACGTCAAGAAGTCACGTGACCAGTGCCTTGCCGTCAGGTTTGCGGTTTGAGGTTCACGTTTGTACGGCTAGACCACGCTCTAGAGGTAACTCATTTACCGCAAGGATTTTTGCACCCTAAAACATCACAATCCCACGTTTGAGAGGAAATACTACTTTTTAGAACTCTTTCGCCTATTAATTATCGAATTCTTTTTCATAGAAACGCAATTTTTAAGACGATTTCTCAGCTAAAATAGAAGTGAACGAATGAAACAAACATGGCGGCCGGCTATTTGTTACCCGCGAATCTTAAGTCCCGAATACGGGCGGACAGCTAACGTGAAACCGCTAACCGCAAACCGCCGTTTGCCGTTTGCGGTAAGATGGCCAAACCTCGATCTTAAGGTCTCTATTGAGGTTTTTCGGCTTTTCCCGCGAACCGTGAACGTCAATAAGTCAGGTGACCAGTGCCTTGCCGTCAGGTTTGCGGTTTGAGGTTCACGTTTGTACGGCTAGACCACGCTCTAGGGGTAAGTGATTTATCGCAACGTTTTTTGCACCCTAAAACATCACAAGCCCACATTTGAGAGGAAATACCACTTTTTAGAGATTATAAAAGCAAGCGACGATTCAACATAGAATGGTTTTAAGTTTTGTGTACTATATTTCGGCTGGCCAAACCAGCCTTCTTCAGTTACAATGAGAATTTACATTGGAAGGGGTGTTTATGTAGTAATAAACCGGAAACACGTAAAACTAAAATGATTGACGGTGTAAAATAAAATACTAGAAACAAGTGTCCTCGCGGCCCTTGCTTTTATAATCTTTGTTGATTTTATTACGCCGATCAGATCACCAGTTTGATCCAACGTATACCAGCAGGATTATTGTCCACGGTTGCTTGCTTGAACATTTGATATTCACTTTTTAGATCTCTTTCGCCTATTAATTATCGAATTCTTTTTCATAGAAACGTCATTTTTAAGACGATTACTCAGCTAAAAAAGAAGTGAACGAATGAATGAAAACAAACATTGCGGCCGGCTATTTGTTACCCGCGACTCTTAACTCCCGAATATGGGCAGAAGGCTAACGTGAAACCGCTAACCGCAAACCGCAAACCGCAAACCGCGGTTTGCCGTTTGCGGTAAGATGGCTAAACCACGATCTTAAGCACTCTAATGATTCTTACTAGACAGAAGAGCTGAAACTTAAAAACCAGCGGCCCGTCTTTTTTTCTTCCAAGTTGCAATCTGTTTTCATCCTGACCATCCGTAGGCAAGGAGACTTATTGTTTTATTTGACTACAGTAGTTTTATTTTCGGGCCTTATTACTGCTTAATTAAAGAGGTACTGTTACGGCAATTCTTGTCATAAGTGGTTCAAATCGTGAGGAATTACTTTTTCTATTACGCGATCGGCCCATATAACGCGGGGAAGTAGATTTCTAATTATTTCTTGGACAGAAAAACGTACTTTTTGAAGTTGCAATCCGTTTCGTCCTCGTCTTCTATGGCCACAGAGTGGCCATAGATGACGTCATAGATAACGGTTCACTTTGCAGACGCATGTTTGGGTTCAGACCCAAATTACGTGGCAGAGCCCCTTTAATGACAGAATTGAATGAAACTGGTTCATTCAAGGTGTATATTTTTTGTTTCCCCAGAAAGAAGTTTTAAAAACAGGCCTTGGCGCAAGGGACATCATATCTAAAACCTTGATCGCTGTAGTCATGCGCATCACCGACTTTTGTGTGGTCCTTTTGTGTTTCTTGTCATCGTTCTTGGTCTTCATCATATTTTCAACCGAGCGTTTCGTGTCACTATGGAAACCAAGGCAAGGAAGGTGGTCTAGTAGCACAGAAGTGGATTTTCATGTTGAAGGTGTTTTAAAAGGAGAAAAACAACAAAGGACAGCAGCAAACCTACGAACGGAGAACGCAACCTTCGACAAAAGCGTGGCAGGTGAAACTACACCACAATCTCAGAGGTCTGGAATAAGGAAAAGTGTGATCATAGTGAGTCCAGGCAGAGGTGGATCGTCATTTCTTGGAGAGATTTTTAACACCAATTCTCATGTAATGTTCTTGTATGAGCCATTACACACTGTACTCGCCAAGTTATTCCAAGTTTTGGGTGCCATTACTGAAGAAAACGAGCCGAAATACTATAAGGAAAGTGCCATCAAAGTAATCAACAGTTTACTTCAATGTGACTTTGGTGATATCACAAATTCTACTCTAGAGGCAATTTCCAAGGATACTCCTTTTCGCGCACGAAGTAAAGCGCTCGCCGGAGGGTACCACTTTACAAAGACCCTGCTCAGTAAAGTCTGCAATTCCTATAACTATACAGTTGTGAAGGTTTTGACGGAGCGGCTACCAAACCAAACGATACAGACGTTTAAAGAGCTTTTCAATCAGCCTGAGCGTTATGAAATAAAATTAATCCACTTGGTTCGTGACCCTAGGGCTGTAATGTACTCTCGAGTTCAGTCAACTAAATGGATAAAGAGCTACAAGGATCCAAAATTCGGTGAAAGTCTCAAAGTCCTCTGCAATCCCATACTGAATAATATACGGTTTGGTTTGATTTCTCCTCCTTATTGGCTTCAAAATCGTTTTAAAGTGATTCGTTACGAAGATCTTGTGCTGAATGCGGTAAATATGGCAAAGGAACTGTATAAATTCGTGGAAATAGATTGGTCAATGGACGTTGAAGAGTGGATAAATGAACATATTACTGGGAAGATCTCAGCGCGGGCTAGAAAAAATCCCTATTCAGTTTACAGAAATCCTTCAGCTGTTATTGAGAAATGGAAAAGTGCCCCCGAGGCTTTCATAAGAACCGTGGAAGATAGCTGTGGTGATCTCATGAACTTTGTTGGATACAAAAAGTTTACGAATAAGGGAACATAAGAATAGAATATTTTTTTCGATAACGTTTCGAAACAACTGTTGTATTTTGTTGGGGTGAATGATACTGGTGGACTTATTTGTAACAATGCTTCATGTGAATGTGTGAGGCTTTAGTTACAATCTATAATTCATTGGTCCAACTTCAT
>JAEMWC010001433.1:0-67500 GCA_016490735.1 Pachyseris speciosa
TATCTGACTACAACCAGTCAATGCTTAATTGCCTGTTGCATCTCTTCATCAAAAAACAAACAAATGGTTTATCGCAGCACGATAGCCATTGGAATGCTTCACTGAAAGAGAATAATTATGAAATTTGCCTCTTCAAGGCAGTGTGAAACCAATGAGCAGTATCATGCGTAGCAACTCCAGTAATGCCTCAGTTATTAAAGGGTACACACTGATGTCCCTAAACAGCTGATTTTTAAGTCGAGCTATTTTTGTGAAACATAGATCAGTGTGTACACACCCACTGAAATCTTACCATCAGATTGTTAAAAAAAATAGGTACCCAGTAGGGTACACGAGTCTAGTGCTTCAAATTGATGATATTTTTGACTGATTTCACATGACATACCAAGGGTTGGAAACAAATGGAGCCTAACATGGACACCATTCTGTACGTAGGGGCATTCGCGTACCACTTGGAGTAGAGGGAGAGAGCTGGGAAATGGAAATATGGTTCATGGCATTTTCAAAATACTTCAAATAGGCACGCATTTCACTTGTGGGAGAACGGGTCTCATTTTCTAAAAATAAATGGAGAATTTCCGCATTATATTTAGTCTGTGCCCAAGGTGGGTGCAATTTTGGGAGACAATTTTGAAGAACAACGTACAAAATCCTACAATCTTATGCTGAAACGCAAGGCTGGACTTATGAAACTGAGACCACACAATCAAAATGAAAAATATTTATTTCAACTTTGAGACAAGAAGGTCAAGTTACAAATACACGTGACATCTTTCAATTATTTAAAGGCAATGTCATCAGGGAATTGTTGTTTTAGGAAGAATAACAGCTGTTCAGACACAACTAGAAGATTTTAAAGAAAGAAATTTGTAAAAAAAAATGTCCATTGACACCAAAATTAATTGGTCATGAGTGATTTCTTGATTATTCCTCTGTCTGTTTGTTAATTTTACTGGTGACATTACCAAGTTTTTATCATAACCGACAAGTTAAAAAATGTTCAATAACCAGATAGTTTGTCACGTAACTTGTGAATTAAGTTGAGGTATAAAAATATAACTGATCAATGTTGACTTGGGTATGATTTTAATATCTGAATTCATACCAAGAAACGAATAACCAAACAAGAATAAACAATTTAGTACTGCAAGTTATCTCACATGAAATTAATTATTGTGCACTTGCATTAACAAAAATATAGAAATTTGATGTAACACTGTGTCAACTCTTAAGGTCTACATAGCAATGAAAACTCAGACTGTCTCAGAAAGCAAAAAAACTGCACAACAATTCTTGCAGTTTTATCCAGAAACATCTGTGGAACTGAGTACAAACATGTTTATGTTTGCATGAACATTCGATTTGTCTTCGACAGAGCAATTTAAATGTCAGCCTCAAAAGAGCCTGGATTATTGTCCTCAAAGGAGGGTTTATTGGCCTCTAACGAGGGCTTTTTGTTCTCAAAAGAGGAATCATACTAATCTTTAACGCACACGCAGTCTGCTTGAATTTGATCACAACGGCTTCGACAACTGAATGCCTTTAAGCTTACGTATATTTGTTCAAAACCATCGAGCTAAGAGTGGTAGAACACTCGCAATACCTTTTACTTGATTGATTCAATGCACGCTAAGAAGAGTTTTAGCGAGTGTTAAAACCAAATCTAGGAATAATTCAACGTAAAATGCACCAGCGGCCTGGTGTTGTCAGCTACAAGAATCTTCATCACAGATTCCCAGGTGGCATTGCTTGTCCACGAACAATTCTCAGTAGATACGATGTATTCAAGTTTTCGAATAAATTGAGGAAAATTGCAGCAGCATTTGTCGATAATCTGACGTGCCTGTTTTGTTGTCTGTTTGCGTATCCACATTTTCAAATCGATTGAAGAAAATTGAGTCGATACTCCAACACAATTGTGGACAGTGAACAGCTCTGAGTAGATAAAGTCTAGAGCGCATGCGCACTAGACTCAACAATGCTTATTTGGATAATGCTATCTGGCCTGACTCTGTTAAATATAGGCCCTATAGCTGATGGCTTTAATTTGAGGCTGTCTATGGAATTACAATGTACATCAAATGAAGTTGTTACCAACAATATTATTCACATTAACAAATCTAAATACTTGGCATTACCTGAAGAAACTAAAACTTGTGGAACACACAAATATTGTACTGAACATACAAGTAATGATGTTTTCAAATGTCCCTTTTTTCCCAGAACAGTAAGAGAATGGATCAACCTCCCCTGACATTGTATCTGCTGAATCCTTTGATATTTTTAACAAGAAATTGAGTAGATTAATAATTACACAGTACAATTTTTTATTCTTTTATTTTTATTTTAATTTTATCATTTTATTATTATTTTATTTTAAGTTTTGCGAAATAACTGTTATAATTTTTATATAGTTACTGCTAACGTCTCAATGTAAAAGTAGATGTAGTACAAACAACATTAAAAACGAAGCCACACTATTACGGGGGCCTTCTCAGGTTAGAGTAGGCCTCTAATACAATGGCTTGAAACTGGCGGCCATTAAGAATTTCATTTTCATGAATGTGTTAACAGCAGGAAAAGGTTACCGGTACAGTATATACATATTTCCAAATATATATTAGTGTACAACAAACAGGGAGCAAAACTAGGCAGGCATTTGAACACATTATCACAACACGCATTTCATTCACAGCAAACAATTCAAGAAATTCAAACTCATCCTTCAATATGTTCTAAATAATTACTTCGTTTCACGAGACTTAGTTGAAGACTGCTCTACACAGTGCAAGTTGATAGATCATGAGTTGTGAAAATGAAAGAGTGCGTTTACTCACCACTTAAAAGTATCAGCAAAAAGTTCTTCGGGTGTAGCACCATAAAAAGGAGGCACTCCAATCAGGAACTTGTACAGAATGATACCAAGCGACCACCAGTCCACAGGTTTACCATCGCCTTGCCTGAGAATCACCTGAGCTGGGGCCAGGTAATCTGGGGTGCCAAACAGTTGCTGGTCTGTAAACTGCTTTGTCTCTTGGGCTAATGAATGTTCGTACATATGGGTGGTACCTGGATAGGAAAAAAAGAATACAAATATGAATTACTACAGTTGAGTATACATTATTATAAAATGTTCAAAGAATTACGCACGCTATTATTGGTCGAATCGCGTGCATTGTATCTCAATAGATGCACGCACCCTACGTCAGGTGCGTGCAGCATGGAATTATAATGCACGCAGGACTACGTCATAAGTGTGTGCACGCACATTTCTGGACGTGTCACATGTAAAGAAAATAAGGTAAATAAATAAAACTATGTGATTTAATCCATATTTGAAATTATTTTGAACATAAAAGCAAAATTCAGGAATTAGAGTGTTGTTAAATTTCAACTGATGTCCGGTATGAAAGTTTGTGCAAATTTTCGAGACATTAATTTTTATGAAAGAAGTAAAACAATTTGTTCCTTGTACATAGTTGAGTAATATAAGAACTTGGGAATTTTTAAGAACACTCTACCTCAGTAAATAGCCAGCTGGTCTGCATCCTGCCAGTTGGGATTCTTAACCTGTTATGTTTATGTAAATTATTTGTTCCATGTGTTTGCTCGGCCCCACTGGCCTTTGTGTGCTATAAATACTGCCGAGGGTAAATAATGGTCATTAATTTATTTTTTCATTTGTTTACAAGTTAAGCACAATTTTTTCAAGTCACCATCTACTACGTCCAATACCCAACATTCTAAGGTGAATTGATATTTAAAAGTAACTATACACAAAACTGATCCATTAATTTTTAATTTTATTTGCTACCAATATTTCTTTCAACTTTTCAAAGTAGTTTTGAAACTGGTAGCATAGCCCCCTTAATGCAGACCACACGACAAATGTCAAAACAAGGACTTTGGCCAGTAGCAAGTTGCAAAGGAAAATACAACACTTGATAAGTTGACTTAAGTCCAGACTTAAGGGTAACATTTTACGTGATTGGCCCAGTGAATCCCTGGACTGAAGGGCCTGTTCAGATGGTGGTGGGGGACCCCAGGAAGGTGAGGTATCCCACCTACCCGTGGTAAAAAAAGCTGGCCTTCATATGCAACCCCGGGGTGCTGGGGTGAGGTTTAAAATGCTATTGCGTGGTTACTAAGTACGTATATTAACAAAGAATTCAGTGGCAATTGCCCAGATAAACATCATCCTACCCCATCTCCAGCATTCACATGGAGAAAACTCACCCCAGCTTAGTGAGTTACCTGCCCCAGCTGACCGGGCACCCGCCTCGGTGAGGTACCCCACTTCACATGTGAATGCGATCAAGAAATAAAAAGAGATTGTATGGAGAAATTGGTAACCCCACCAAGGCGGGGTATCTCACCTTCCCGGGGTCCCCCACCTAAATGTGAACAGGCTCTAAAACTTACATGTACAATAATAAACAACAACAACAACAACAAAACAGAAAATGCCTACTAGAAAGAGATAAAAAGTTATAACATGGTTTGTATGTGTAGTGTAGAAGTGCTTTTGGATTGGGGAACCAAGAATTATTTCTACAGATTTGTACAGATTGTTTACTCCAACTGCACTGCTGCTGCCACTAAAAATAATCAACATATGTCGAAAAAACCACAATACTGTAACTCACTTGTCTGGCTTGACATCATAATGTATGATTCCATAACTGTGTAAATACTCAACAGCAAGCAGCGTCTCTGCTATGTATGACCTGGAAAAAAAAACATGCCAGTTTTCAAACATTGTTTTTCTCAATCTAATGTGCCCACCACACCTTCCATGGGGTTATCACTGAGATAACATTTAAGGCAATGTAATGAAAGACAACACTAGTTCACACCTGGCCAAATCCATAGGCAGAGGACCCATATTCTTCAGCAGCGAGGCACAATCGCCTCCCTAAACATACTCCATCACCATACAGAGATGCTTCTTTGTCTCAAAAGTGCACCACATTCCAACCACAAATGGATTCTCAGCAAACGTTAAGATGTCTCTTTCAGCAAACACTTGCTGTACCTAAGGACAGGTTAGGGAATAAAACATCAGGGCTGAGTCACTTGAAGCATGGTTAGCGCTAACCATTGGTTGCCATGGTATTTAACCCTGGTTAGCACTAACCAGGCTCTAGCAACAAGGCCCAGATTGTTGGGCCAGTGAGGTTTAGTCTGCTGACAGTCCGTGTCTGTATAACCACGAGCGTAAGCCATCAAAAAAGCGTGGCAAAACTAGAGCGAGGAGAAAAAACGAGAAGAGACTGGTGAGGCTCCCCTAGTCCCCCTCGGCTCCTGCCCTTTGTGCTTCAGATATTTTGCACACCAGCTCGACTATCCAATAAGAGACTGCTAGCAGTTTAAGTGAAGTCGCTTCTCTGATAAAATAAACCTATTTCATATTTCCTTGTTGAAATCATCAATCTGTTGAACCTTTTTCTTTGTCCATTTTCCAGACTTGCGATTGGCGATTTTCCACATATCTGACATGTGCACCAAGTCCCGACACCTTAATCCCTTAATAATTTTTTTCATTTCACATTAATTGTGCTACCTCATAAAGATACATGTATATATGCACACTGTCAGTGGTTGTAGGGTTAATTAATTATGATAGTGTTAACTAATTACAATAATGTGATAGTATGGATTTCTGAAAGGCTCCTAGGTTAGTTGATAAGTGGTAAGTTGTTTCAGTTGGTTACCGTTTGGGGTAAAAAACTGTATCTATACAAATTTGTATGAGCTGAGAGTAGGATGTAGTGTTCACAATGTGTGTGTCTTGATCTCCGGCTGGGTTTCTTGAGTGATTCCAGGAAGGGAAGGGAGGCCAGATTATTTAAGCCTTTGTTGAAGAGAATTACTCTGTCTATTTGTCTGCGAAGCTTTAAAGGTGGCCAGCCAAGTTTTTACAGCATCATTGACATAGAGCCAGGCTTGTAGCTTTTATAGTCGGAAAGGACAAAGTATGCTGCTCTACATTGAATCTTTTCGACTTCAGCAATAGGCTGTTTGGTGTGGGGATCCCAAGCACTACATAACTTAATCATGATCACCTCATTGCCTTGTGGCAATCACTTCTACATGGCTTTTATTATATGCTGGGATTCAATTTTATCCTTGGTTATTATGGTAATGTCTGGTGAAAGGGAGAAAAAATCTAAACAAGGATAACATTGAACCATAACATATATTGTACCTGATTTCTGTGGAGCATCAGTTCATCTTCTTCATGCAAACCGCATCTGTGTTTGCTTGTGTCTCACCAGGTAAACAGCTCTGAAATGTGATCAAACACAAACCACAAACATAAGGCTTAGCATAAAAATACAAAACGCAGATTTCCTGAACAACATCCAATGTTATTGGGTTATGCATACTGGAAGTGTTTCAAAACTGTGATGAGTGTTGTATACTCGTAAGCAGTCGTTGCACATTGTTGTTTTAACTTCCAACAGCAGCCAACACCACCTCACATGGTGTTCAAACAAATCCAACATGTTGGATATGTTGTAGTTCAATTTTTATTTTCTTTTGTTCTTGTGTGTGGTAATGTATGATAATGAGTACAAAACAAAGGAAAACAAAAATTGAACCAAGGATAAAATTCAACTACAACAGATATGTTTGGATCCCACAGTGTTGGAGGTTTTTGGACAACAATGCTAAGAGTCTTTGCATGGGCCTTATAAACTAACAACATCTTTATTTAACCATACAGTCCTCTTCATTAAAAGTGCTCTCCAAGGAAGCTGTGCACTGTAATTATAATTCAAGAACTCATTAACAACACATGAAGGAAATACAAAAGAAATTAAATTAAAGTTTAATGAGTGTCTTTATATCTGATATAGACATGGCTAAATTTTACGTCCAATTTTGCGAAGCAGTGGGAATCTGACCCATTAGAATTCCTTGTTGCCACTCTGCCTTAAAAACTTATCTGGAACCCTGATGTACATGTGCGTTAACCAAAAAAAAAAACTGTTTTACATGCACTCACCCATAAGCTCCATTGCTGATATTAAAGCTTTGTGTATTCAAAGTTGTCTTCTATTGGTTTTTCAAACACCATTGGAGGGATGCTGTCTTTTTTTAATAAATACAACAAGTAAATAACTACAATTAAAGAATGCCATTTATGATAACCACAAACAACAGCAGTTTGGCCACTCTTGATCTTCATGTGGCAGTTGAAATTTTCGAAAATTTTCCAAAGTCGCAAGAGAGACTGATTTTCCATTCTGTTTCTATAGCTTCTCAGTTGTGGTCTTGTTGGTTTAAAAGGGCAAATAACTACAGGTAAGCCCAGTGTGTAATTACAGGCAAACCTCCTGTAAGCAGACACCCTTGGGCCAAACACAGATGTCTGCTCTTATGGGAGGTGTCAACTTACATGATCCGGCTGGTCAATAATGAAGAGTGTCAGCGGAGAAATCGCTGTGGCCGTCTTTTGTTGGTGTCTGCTTATGAGGTGTCCGCTTACGGAATGAGAGGTGTCCACAAGCGGAGTGAGAGGTGTCCATAAGCAGAGTTAACTGTACTACTTTAAAATGAATTTTAAAACCGCTTTACCTGCCTGAACAATGGAATGCATGAGTGTTCCATTTTGGGTGTCAACAACTAAAACCTCCACAAGAATCTACCTGAACTAACGACGTAAGTTGAATGACAGCTTGATGAAAGAGAGAAATTCAACTTCATAACTTAATTAAGAGAAATGATTTTTTTAGAGGAAATATACGAACATTTCTAGAATCAGTTTTCATGGATGCAGAGATAGTGGATCTAGGAGAAATTAACAGAACCAACATAATTATGTTGTTGAGTGCTGAAATATGTCGCTCAACAGCATGTTAATGAGCATATGAATTGCATATTTTACCTCTGGTGAGTCTGGTCTAGACTTGTCAGTTTGTAGAAGCCCAAGCTTTATTTTCACATAGTTGGTGATGTCTGCCTTGTCAGGGATCTTCTCCAACACTCTTCCTTCTTCCTCTAACTGATTATAGAAATCCTCAGGGCTAAGTTCCTGTGAATGCATGAAAATGTTCAATTTAGCACACTACTATATTATTCTTTACCTGTTGAAAATCAAGCAATCAGTTCAAAAGTCAGCATACCAGTGAGTCAGTCTGTCAGTATGTCTGCCGGCCTGCCTGCCAACCAGTCAGACAGACAGACAGTCAACCAGCCAGTCAGCTTGCTGTGTCGGCAAGCTGGCTGGCTACCCAATCATGCCATGTATTCAGTGAGTTGTTCAGACCAGCCTCCAGTTAGCCAGCCGGTCAGTTTGTCTGTCAAACAGTCAGCTTGTCTGCAAGTCGCCACACAGCCAGCCAGTCATCCCACTAATCAGCTAAAGCTGTAGCCAGTCATCTCAGTAAACCAGCCAGCCAGTCTGTTCATCAGTCAGTCAGCCAGCCCACATTAAGTCAAGTCTGACAACCATCCAACAGTCAGTCAGTCGACTGTCAGTCAGTCAGTCAGTCAATCAGTCAGCCTCATAGTCAGTCTGTCTCTCAGTTAGAGGGTCTGTTAGTCTATGAATTGCCAGACAGCCAGCCATTCAACCTGTAAACACGCTGAATGGTCATTCAGTCAACCTGTCCGTCAGCCACCCAGCTTGTCAGTCTATCTGTCTCTCATTATTAGTCAGCTAGTCTGTGATTTGGCCACACTGGGAGCCAGTTAGCCAGTCAGTTAGCCAGTCTTGCACTATTACTGTGAACTAATTAGCCATCATGTAAGTCAGTAAGTTAGTCAGCCAACAGTAAGCTAGCCAGTGTCTCAATTCATAAAAATACCCAAACAAGCCATAACCAACAATTCCCTGATTGCATTTTATTTTTACCTCAAACAGCAGCCTATCCAGCATCTCTGACAGGTTATAGAAGTACAAACTGGTCAGGGAGCCCTCTTGGGACTGTTTAAGGAGGTCACATGCTGCTTCCACAATCTGTACCAACATAAAATACACAATACACATGTCATATAGCAGGTTAACAGTTACCAAAATTAATAAAATTATAGTTTATCCATCATACAGTACTTTCTTTCACAAGCAGCTTTGGTGCTTAATTCACATTTAGTACTTTGACCTTCAATTTCCAAAACTGGCTTCAAGTTTAGGCTAAAGGAATACCCTAATTTGCTGTTCTCACCTAATTTCAAATGACAAAATAAGTGTACATCAAAGTACAAATCTGATATGACAAACAGTCTGTATGCCAAAGTAGAGCAAACTGAGAAAGATTTGGATTTTCAGGCCAAATATCACAGTAATTATTATACATCTCTTCACAAAAAACCCTTAAAATGATCAACAAAAATCACTGCTCTTTGACTTTACACTGTACAGGTAACAAGCTATCAACTGTGAAGTGTAGGGAATGCATGAATTTAGTGCTCCACGAAAATCTCAGAACTGTTTAACATGGCAAAAAGGATACACACCTGATTCCAAACAAAGTTCACAACTCCATCGCAGTGACTGTGACTAAGGGATTTTTCCTCAGAGAATTCTTGTATCAGCTCTTACGAATACACATACCATACTACTGTTTAACACCTGTTTGTTTCTAAAACTATGTTCTGAAATTAACAGTTTAAAGTCCCTCCAAACACAAGTGGCTGATGGGCTCGAATAGGCTTTAGATATTAATATCTACTTTCAGACTGTGTTACTTGCATAAACATCAGTTTTTCAATTTTAATAAATTTTAACACTGAGAAATTAAGTTTTTATCATCACCATCATCATAATAATCATCATCACTGTTATTATTAACAATACTTTTTTTCTATAGCTACATTACTTACATTTAAATTCTCCCCCATCTGTGTAATAACCTGCCAATAATAATTAAATAAAATCAGTACAATTAAAGCAACAATCATTAATATTGATCTTATACTGGCTCTGTCTATAATACCTGGTCTTAATACTTAACATTGTTCACAGTAACAATAAATGCATTGTTTTCGTAAAGGGTCCACTTGTAAGTACAATCATAGTCCTGTCAACACAAAGTAGTCAGTTATACAAATACATGTACATGATTGTATTTATAATTACTAAAGTACAGCTAGAAACATTTGTCCACACATGGACAATCAAAAAAGCACTAACAGCAGATACTTTAGAAAACACTACTCAAGGTTGAGATTTTGAAAAACAGAGAGGTTAAATTAACATTTAACATTAGTTGATGGCATAAAACAATGTGAGTAACAGAGTGAGTAACAGAGTGAGCAACAGCGTGAGTAACAGAATAGGAGCTGAAAGTCAGTTGAGAAAAAAAACTTGTTCAAACTTTTTTAAGACTAATGGATTGACTGTCACAACATTTTTTCTTAAATTTGATCTTCTGCTAGGTGCACATGCTGATGATTTAACAGAGCTACAGCTGTATATGTAGTTAAGAAAATTAAAATTTCTTACTCTAGGAAATCTTTCCCTGTAGAGGTTATTTACATGTAGCAACTGGAGCTCATCCTCTGCAACAGGAACAGATCTGCCAGGGCTGTAACACAAAATTGTTTATTACATTTTATATTAATTAATAATTTGTCATAATCTGCAAAAAGGCTTTCAAGTTGTTTAATTAACACATCCGCACCAACGTAATCCCAACAAAGAATATTTTGGTCATATTTCAACAGACATTTCCAAAACATCAGTAGAAAGAATCATCATACTCAACCCAGATTACTTAGTCACACAAAGGCTCCTATACTTTGTGCAGAGAAAGTGCATGTAATAATTATTCACATCTTTTCACGATTACACAGACTCTTGCCTGTAAAATCTTGCAAAGAGGTTGGTTTTTATTAGCCTATTATAAGACGTAAGCAGTTAAAGATGAACTATCAGTAGTAACAGCACTTGATGCTCAGACCAACAATGAGAGGGCTCTCATCCCAGGTTTCACTGCTGGGTGTAATTACATTTACCTTACTGACCTTGGGCAGGCTTCTTGACCTCTGTCTTGGCTTGTGTGACCTGCAACCTCCACTATCATCGTCATGATCACTATCAGCACTACAAGGAATGCAAACAATAATTAAAAACAACTTATTGAAGAGCTGTAATACTCCAATTCTGAAAAGGGCCTGTGGTTGATTCTTGTCTTGTTAATTAATATCCAGTTCCAAAATCATACTCTGGGGAAAACTGGGCTATTAGGTTTCTTGTTATGAATAATCTGTTTTACATGCAAGTCAGAAACAATTATTTAATTATTATGTAAAGAATTAATTTAATAATGGGCATACATTGCACTAAAACAACACAAAAACAAACAACCACTAAAGTGGAACCAGAGATAACAATGTTCCAGTGCACAAGTAAAATGACTTCCTTATAACAAGAATTCAATACAAAAGAAACCATGTTATAATAATAATAATAATAATAATAATAATAATAATAATAATAATAATAATAATAATAATACTCAACCAACATTTATTGAAACTATCACAATCACTACCAAGTATAAAATAATATACAAACAAAAAGGACTATGTGCACAGATAAAAAGTACCCACCCGAAGGTAGCAAAGGCTAGTCGAGTCGGGTGGGTCAAAAGGATGTTAAAAGCACAGAAGGAAAATAACAAAAATTACAAATTAAAATTAATTAATAAAAAATAATTCCAGTACAGATTACAACTGGATCTTTTGACTAAGAACAAGATAATAAGATAATTTACAGTAACATGATAATCTGTATGTACAAATTATAACAGGAGCTAAAATTTAAAGGTGCTATTTTGGTTCCATAAATCCAGCAGATATTTTAGCAACGATCGTTTTTTAGGAAGATAATCATCTTAATTGTCAAGTAATTTCAATAAAAGTGTATGGATTTTTTTGTTAAAAGACTTTTAAGGTGGAAAACGCATATTATTTCGAGGGACGGAAGATTACATAATTACATTTCCTAGTATTCAAAGTTAACTTATTAGCATCTACAGTGTGGTAATTTTAAGTCAACCCCTTGCTGATTTAATTATGTAACATTTCTGTGAGCAGTGGATTTGTGGGAAAACAACAAAAACCTCATTATATTTTAAGTTCTGGTTAATATCTTGTCTTGTCTTGGAAAATAGAAGTGTTACATGACACCACTCAGTGCTACTAATAACTGCTTGATTACCAGTTGGTGCAATCAAGCAGATATGATCTGGTATTGAATCATCAATTAGAAGTAATGACATTCATACTGTGATGTATTTGTCTGCTTCCACTTGTATAGCCAAATTTCAGCTCCATGGTAACATTTATTTGTAACATGTACGTGTATATTAGGGTAAAATTAAAGTTCAGGCTTCTGAGATGTGTTTGCTATGACAGGGAATTTGTCACACCTGAGTTTGTTATGATGGGACTCAGTTCCACATAATTATTTTACTGTACATAACTTTGGCCAGGCTGACGATTACTTTTTGTTGTAACAGAGATTCTGTATAATGGGCTTTGTTATATTGGCGGTCCACTAAGTACTGTATGGAATACAAATTTGTATAATAATAATAATAATAATAATAATAATAACAATAATAATAATAATAATAATAATATTAATAATAATAATCACTTTATTTAAGTCTCAAATGTACTTAGCCAAGCACAGATGCTCTACTAATTGGGGAGACTAAATCAAATCAACTCTAAATAAATCAAATGAAATCAAATGTTGGTTTTTGGGGAGAGGGGAAAACTGGAGTACCCGGAGAAAAACCTCTCGGAGCAGAGTAGAGAACCAGCAAACTCAGCCCACTCATGACGCCGAGTCCGGGAATCGAACCCGGGACACATTGGTGGGAGGCGAGCGCTCTCACCACTGCGCCAACTCTGTTCCCCGAAATGTGTTACCTGAAATGTGTTCCATAGTTATACTCATCATTGTAAGGTAATCCAAACTGTAACTGTAAAAAAGAGAGATAGTTGGTTACTGATCTGTACTCCACGTGGGTCACCACTGACTAAACTTAAAAATAATTTTAACAGCAACATTTTTTCTGTCACCAAACAAAGTTGTTTGCAAAAGTACCAAACCTTTAGGAAGGGAAGCTGCAGCTTAATGATTACCAATAAGAAATTTAATTAAAATTAGCTAAAATTGCTACTCACTCGCAGAGAAATGGCAGTTTTATTTTACGGTTAATGCAAAAATGGTTTCGGAATTCGAATAGCACATTGATTTAGCTTTCAAAATACAAATACACTATATTTGCACACACAACAAATTTCACTGACAAAAAAAATAATTTTGAATATTAATTTACATGTAATAAGCTGTTTGCCGTTTAACTAAGCATGAAGGTAAAAAAGTTAGCTAATTCCTAACGAATTGTTTTATTACACTATAACAAGTAAAAAATGATTATCTATCTGTCCAAAGTGTATTCAGTGGTAAACAAATTATTTTTGAAGATCTTTAATATTCTTCGCGTGTTTTGTGCGGTTTTTGGTGACCTGACTCACTTTAATTATTACAAAATTCTCTGGATAACATAACTGATGAGCAAGTGGCCCAATCTATGGGCGTTGAGATCTGAGGGTCGTGCGTTCAAGTCCCGTCGCTGGTGATAAAAAATTTATTTATTTACTTGTCATTGTTTCTTCCTCTGGCCGAGCAGGGTACGAGATGACTGACGGTCAAAACGACGAGAAAAAAGGGTAACACAAGAAGCAGGTTGTTGCCATAGCGATAGCCACCTATAATAACATCTTCACTCCCTTGAAAAATCGTCCAACAGGTGATGTCTGGCACAAATTTCTTAGAGTCAAACTTGGTCCAAAAAGAGCTGAATTCATGTACTCTGACAGGTGCAGGACTCAAACTCCAGGGTTGGAACCCATCCTCTTGTCTCTGTGTGCGTCCCTGGAATCACTACTGTCTGTTTCTAGATGGATCACTGGCAATGTTATTTTGTTTTTAGGATAGGTCCACTAAGCATTGCTCTACCCTTGTAACACTTTTATTGACATATAGACATACACTGTAAGTCAATACCTACCTCCTAACATTTGAAAGGCAAAATGTGCTCCTGATGGTCATGAAAATGGTGAATAAGGACCACTAGAGCTTGCTGATGGCATAGAGCTTGTTGTTGTAAAACTTCTGCCGGCCTTCTTTGTTCCAGCATTAAAGGAGCTGAAAATTGAGAAAAAAAAAATAAAATTAGAAATTTATGCATTAGTCAACCAGGTAGTCAGTAAAGCTACACAAGGAGAAATCATGTATGTAAATTAGGTATGACTAATTAAATAACAATGATGATAATAAAAACACACCATATAGGCTGAGTGTTTTCACATGACATCACTGTGGCCATTGTGGTGTCCCAAAACAAAGAAATGGTTGGTGTCCCAATTTAAGCCTCTGGGTCCAAATGAACTCTATTTTTATGCAAATAATACTTTCTTTTCTTTCAGTAAACCAAATATGGCTCGTAGTCATGTGAATGAAAATGCTCTATGCAAGGTAGTTGTATGATCTATTGCATACAATCATAAAGTATGATCATAATACTCAACATAATTCGATCATGATTTAATTGGAATTTTAAAATTCAAACTGACTAGCCTAATTTCAACTACAGTATGCTTTTTGGAACAGTTAATTAACTCTGCTTCATTCATTTATTTGTTTGTTCGTTCTATCACCCCCTTGGATCCTAGTTTGCTAATTCATTTGTTTGTTTGTTCTCCATGCACATATTTTTTATGCAAAAAGCTTTATTACAGTGTTATATAATCCTTGTATCAAATGACAACTTTTGTGGTTAAGCAACAGCTTACTGTAACTGGACCACCCTTACAGAGACCATGAACACAAGATGCACTTAACATGTTAATAATCTCTACTGTTTATGGAATGATAGATGCTTTGATCAACACAAATTAATAAACTACAGGTTTAATCCCACTGATAATATATTATGATGCTGTAAATATAAAAAAATTAGAATTTGGAATTTATGTTGAACAACACTGGGGTAACAGGGTTACATTTACAGCATAGCTGCTTAAACAATAAAATATTTAATACTAAATCTGCCAATTCAACACAATTCCTCTGCAGTTTCACGTTTTTATTGGTACTATATGGGAATTGTAGTACATAAATTGCATGTCTCACTGGCTTAAGAATCCTTAAGAAATACTAATCTCCGGCTGGAAAAGTGAAAATTCAACTAGGATATTTCACTAAACAATGAGTTCCTTAGAATTAACAAAATGCAACTACAGTCGATTAAGGTTATTAGCAAATATATTAACCAAAGCTGAACAATGATGTTGAATAGTGTTTCTTACTAAGATACATTATCAATATCGGCAGAAGAGGTAAAACAAAACTTCAAACATGTAGACTTGCTGGAAGGTACAACTTTCAACCGTCGAAAACAAAACAGGTTGATATTGTCTTTTACTGGATTTGAGACCAACGTAATCCCAACAATACCATTTTCATAGACATAATACCTGGAACCTTTTGTTACAAGTACATGCAAAAGTCAACAAAAATCAGAATTCCACTTAAATCACCATACATGCAATAAATATAAAATTATTACACATGTATCTTACTGCAGTTTAATCTCTATTTAAATTCAATTCTCTCAAGAATAAGCAGCTGCAGTTTTGAAGTCTTCCGAAACTCTCAAAAGGAATGCACGCATAAGACAAAATATAATTTGATTATACGAAGAAAAACAAAGGATATGCAGACGAAAAGTATGGTACAATTGTAATTTTCATTCTTCACTTATCAAAGGAGGATCATTAAGAGGTATGTAGGACCACGAAACTGGTAATCTTTTTAAAATGGAGGCTTACCATCTTCAATAAGCTGAATACACAAGGTACCTTCTCACATAACAGGTACTACACATATACTGTATTATCAAGACAGAAAGCATTGGTCATTTTTATACTAGAGACACATAATCCATCTGGGACGAACTTGGGCAAACATTTGTAGTACGTCTGTTTATTTCGACTAGTGTAAAGACGGGCACAAGATGCATTATGCTGTCAAGATGAACTATCTTGTTTAGTATGTCTTTCAAGACGAACTAAAGCGGATAGTTCTTCTAGATGCATAATGCGTCTTGTGCCGGACATTACTAAACCACGAAACAGCGAAACGAAACACCGAAACAGCTATTTTTTCCTACTTTTTCCTCAAACACCGAAACAGCTATTTTTCCCCACTTTGATGGTGAATAAAATAGACAGGCCAAACACGACTCCCATTGGTCCTTTGTATCGTTGATTTTCAAAGTTTCGCTCTTACGAGTACATGTATATCTTACTCTAACATTCGAGGATCTCTTTTCCTCCCAGCCAGCAGTGTGAACTCCATTAGCCAGACTGCATGGTGCGTTTTCATTAACCCCTTTTCGTTAAACGTTAGCCTGTATAGCAGACGTTTTGGCTTTTTGGTGTACGAACGGTCGTTTAAAGACCGCCATTTTGGAAGCCATCCAAGGAGAGAACTGGGGACGGTCAGTGTGAGACATGGATTGCGGACTGCAGACCCGGACTGCGGACTGGGTATAAAACGCTGACTGGAGGCTGCGGACTAGGAACAAAAAGCGGACTGAGTATAAAAAAGGGAGTATAGAACAAAACTAGGATTGTACTGGCCCAGATGCAGGTTAAAAAAAGCCTTGAGTCTGCTTATTCCGTGTCAAGATTTGTCACGTACATAGTAATGCTCAGTTACACGAAATGCTCAGTTCCAACATTGACCGAGCTAGAGAAAGTATAAGAGTAGAGACTTTATCCTGCAATTGTACTTTACTCCACGAGTTTAACACTAGATTGAGGGAGTCGAAGAAATTATTATTGGGAAGAATGGAAACAGAAAGGCATATAAAAGGCAACCGGACCTTGCACTGGCGTGCATCACAAAATTACTGGTCACAAATCTAGATATTATAAATGGAAATGTGTGCTAGTTGGACTGCAACTGGCCACAGGTGCAGAGAAGATAAAACAGGAAATACCGGTGCGTTTCTTTTTTGGGAGAAAGTCCAAATCCGTATTTGCGAACATAAATCAAATAAAGTGGATTCTCGATCAGACAATTCTGAGCGTTTAAAAAAAAAGTGCCAAAATGGTACAACACAATTACCGCACATGACATTATAACCGACAAGCATCGCCATTTTTCCTATCCTGAAGAGCTCGAGGTCAAAATAGGTAGGTTTTCTGTGTACTCTGGTAATATTTACAGCAATTGTAAGCACCTTTCCTACAGTTCAAGAATTTGAGTGCAGTACATGTAATACATTTCGTTGCTCCATGCTTTTTGTACAATGTTTTGTACTCAGTCCTCGTTTTATACCCAGTCCGCAGTCTGGGTCCGCAGTCCAGGTCTACAGTCCGCAATCCATGTCTTACACTGACCGTCCCCAGTTCTCTCCTTGGATGGCTTCCAAAATGGCGGTCTTTAAATGACTGTTGGTACACCAAAAAGTCTGCTATGCAGGCTAATGTTTAACAGAAAAGGGTTAATGAAAACGCACCATGCAGTCTGGGCTAATGGAGTTCACACTGCTGGCTGGGAGAAAAAGAGATCCTCGAATGTTAGAGTAAGATATACTCGCAAGAGCCAAACTTTGAAGGTCAATGATAACACCAAAGGACCAATGGGAGTCGTGTTTGGCCTGTCTATTTTATTCACCATCAAAGTGGTAAAAAATAGCTGTTTCGGTGTTTGAGAAAAAAGCAGGAAAAAATAGCTGTTTCGGTGTTTCGTTTCGCTGTTTCGTGGTTTAGTAATGCCCTCTTGTGCCCGTCTTTATACTAGTCGAATTAAACAGACACATTACAAATGTTTGTCCAAGTTCGCCCCAGGCGGATTATGCGGCTCATGTAGTTCGTCCCGTCTTTACACTACTCGGATAAAATGACAGACGCATAATTCGTCTGGACGGATAATGCGTCTCTAGTTTAAAAAGGGCCATTGTTTGATTATCCAGAATTACAACAGTACAGTTAGGCAATCGCAGAAACCAATCACACACCGAAAGTAAAAGTAACAATATGCCTTATTCTGCTTTTTGAAAGTTGTTACAGCATAACTCTAAAACACTTTATACTCAAGACAGGGCTTCTGATATTTCGCGCGGTCGCGGAACCGCGAAATTCAGGTAAATCCACAAAATCCCGCGAAATTCCCCCCAAAAAACGAAAAATGCCGCGAAATCCGCTAGAAATATTACCAACTACATGTCGACAAAACAGATTTGATACTTACCTTGGCTATTAGACCTGTTTTCATCAACACAAATGTCGAAGTTTATCTTGAAACTTTTGTCAGTGCGACGAGCAAACAACATCCCAAAACTCCCAGGCGTTCTTAGATTAATGTTGAGAAAAACTGGGCACTGGCCACGATGTGAAACGCCTTGCCATCGGTGCATTTCGCGGGGTTTACCTAAAATATAGAATCCGGAATCCGGAATCCGGAATACGGAATACAGTATCCAGAATCCGGAATCTGGAATTCGGAATACGGAATCTAGAAACTGGAATTAATAATTAATAAGATGGTTAAAAGAACCGAATAATAATAATAATAATAATAATAATAATAATAATAATAATAATAATAATAATGACTTTATAAAGGGGAGGAATCTTTATTACAAAACCTCAATTAAAATCCTATTTACAGTCAACCTGCTGTTACTAAAAATCTAATTAATTCTTCAAAACACTATAAAGAAAATTAGAAAGTAACTTAAAACTTACATAAAAGAAGAGGAAATAGATATAATTAAAAATAAAAGTTCAAAATTCTATAAAATTAAAAATTCCATTATGCAGAGATATTAAGATCATACAATCGAATTATACTAATGACGGCTAAACCATTGTCCATAAAAAGCCCTAAGTATAAAAGCATGTAGACACGTATTTCAGATATCCGCACTAGCGACATTTGTTTTACAGTCCAATGATTGCTTTATCTTGCTACGAAACGGCGTTCGCGAACCTCTGACGCATACATGTACCGATCTTAAGAGTTCAAACGAGATCTGTGTCCTCAGCCAAGTGATTGCAACATGATAAGGCTCGGTGTCTTTCTGAGCTATCTTGTCTGCGAGATGCGTAGATACGTAGTGTAAGTATCATATAGTGGTTTACCGTGCTCTAGTACGGTGTACCATAAAAGTACATGTGTATACACGGGCATACATGGCCATACACGGGCGTACACGGCTATACACGGGCATACATGGCCATACACAAGTATACATGGCCATACCGGACATACATGGCTATACACGGGCATATATGGCCATACACAAGTATACATGGACATACACGGCTATACATGGCCATACACGGGTATACATTGCCATACACGGGCGTACACGGCTATACACGGGCATACATGCCCATACACGAACATACATGGCCATACACGGGCGTACACGGCTATACACGGGCATACATGGCCATACCCAAGTATACACGGACATACACGGGTATACATGGCCATACATGGGCGTACTTGGCTATACACGGGCATACATGGCCAAACACGGGCGTACACGGCTATACACGGGCATACATGGCCATACACAAGTATACATGGCCATACACGGACATACATGGCTATACACGGGCATATATGGCCATACACAAGTATACATGGACATACACGGCTATACATGGCCATACACGGGCATACATTGCCATACACAGCCGTACACGGCCATACACGGGCATACATGGCCATACACGGGCATACATGGGCGTACATGGGCATACACAGGCGTACATGGGCATACACAAGTATACATGGACATACACGGCTATACATGGCCATACACGGGCATACATTGCCATACACGGGCGTACACGGCTATACACGGGCATACATGCCCATACACGAACATACATGGCCATACACGGGCGTACACGGCTATACACGGGCATACATGGCCATACACAAGTATACACGGACATACACGGGTATACATGGCCATACATGGGCGTACTTGGCTATACACGGGCATACATGGCCATACACGGGCGTACACGGCTATACACGGGCATACATGGCCATACACAAGTATACATGGCCATACACGGACATACATGGCCATACACGGGCATATATGGCCATACACAAGTATAGATGGACATACACGGCTATACATGGCCATACACGGGCATACATTGCCATACACAGCCGTACACGGCCATACACCGGCATACATGGCCATACACGGGCATACATGGGCGTACATGGGCATACACAGGCGTACATGGGCATACACAAGTATACATGGACATACACGGCTATACATGGCCATACACGGGCATACATTGCTATACACGGGCGTACACGGCTATACACGGGCATACATGGCCATACACGGACATACATGGCCATACACGCGCGTACACGGCTATACACGGGCATTCATGGCCATACACAAGTATACACGGACATACACGGGTATACATGGCCATACACGGGCGTACACGGCTATACACGGGCATCCATGGCCATACACAAGTATACATGGCCATACACGGACATACATGCCTATACACGGGCATATATGGCCATACACAAGTATACATGGACATACACGGCTATACATGGCCATACATGGGCATACATTGCCATACACAGGCGTACACGGCCATACACGGGCATACATGGCCATACACGGGCATACATGGGCGTACATGGGCATACACAGGCGTACACGGGCATACACAAGTATACATGGACATACACGGCTATACATGGCCATACACGGGCATACATTGCCATACACGGGCGTACATGGCTATACACGGGCATACATGGCCATACACAAGTATACACGGACATACACGGCTATACATGGCCATACACGGGCATACATTGCCATACACAGGCGTACACGGCCATACACGGGCATACATGGCCATACACGGACATACATGGCTATACACGGGCATATATGGCCATACACAAGTATACATGGACATACACGGCTATACATGGCCATACACGGGCATACATTGCCATACACAGGCGTACACGGCCATACCCGGGCATACATGGCCATACACGGGCATACATAGGCGTACATGGGCATACATGGCTATACACGGGCATATATGGCCATACACAAGTATACATGGACATACACGGCTATACATGGCCATACACGGGCATACATTGCCATACACAGGCGTACACGGCCATACCCGGGCATACATGGCCATACACGGGCATACACGGCTATACACGGGCATACATGGCCATACACAAGTATACATGGCCATACACGGACATACATGGCTATACACGGGCATATATGGCCATACACAAGTATACATGGACATACACGGCTATACATGGCCATACACGGGCATACATTGCCATACACAGGCGTACACGGCCATACACCGGCATACATGGCCATACACGGGCATACATGGGCGTACATGGGCATACACAGGCGTACATGGGCATACACAAGTATACATGGACATACACGGCTATACATGGCCATACATGGGCATACATTGCCATACACGGGCGTACACGGCTATACACGGGCATACATGGCCATACACGGACATACATGGCCATACACGGGCGTACACGGCTATACACGGGCATTCATGGCCATACACAAGTATACATGGCCATACACGGGTATACATGGCCATACACGGGCGTACACGGCTATACACGGGCATACATGGCCATACACAAGTATACATGGCCATACACGGACATACATGGCTATACACGGGGATACATGGCCATACACGGGCGTACACGGCTATACACGGGCATACATGGCCATACACAAGTATACACGGACATACATGGCCATACACGGGCGTACACGGCTATACACGGGTGTACATGGCCATACACAAGTATACATGGCCATACACTGGCATACATGGGCCTACAGGGGCATATACAGGCGTACACGGGCATACACAAGTATACATGGACATACACGGCTATACATGGCCATACACGGGCATACATTGCCATACACGGGCGTACACGGCCATACATAGCGATACACAAGTATACATGGACATACACGGGTATACATAGCCATACACGGGCGTACACGGGTATACACGGGCATACGTAGCCATACACAAGTATACATGGACATACGCGGGTATACATGGCCATACACGGGCGTACACGGGCATACACGGGAATACATGGCCATACACAAGTATACATGGCCATAAACGGACGTACACGGGTATACACGGGCATACACGGCCATACACAAGTATACATGGCCATACACGGACGTACACGGGTATACACGCACTTACATGGGTATACACGGGCATACATGGCCATACACTTTTGTACATGGCTATACACGGGCATACATGGCCATACACGGGCATACATGGGCATACACTGTTGTACATGGCTATACACGGGCATACTTGGCCAAACACGGGCATATATGGTCATACACTGGCGTTCATGGTTCATTTCTTTGAAAAGTGCGTTTCCGGAACCCGAGTACGGACCGCTGCCGACTTTGAAGCTAATTTAGCTAAACTTGGAAGCGATTGAGAATTTCCATCTAAGTCAAAGCTCAAAAATGGCGTAAGTGATGTTTATATTAACCACGAATGGTTGTTAAGTGGATGGAGAAACAAGTTGTGTCATTGAAATCGTTACAGTTACTGAAAAAGGCGAGTATACACAATCAACTGAGTACAAATCCGAATTTAATTTCAAAGTTGTAGCTTAGTAATATTATTGCAAGTTTGGCGTTGTGAAGTCCATTTCGGTCTCGAGTATGGCCCGAGGCTGCAGGCACAGTTTTTCCCAATACGGACCGACTTAGGCCGGCAAATAACATAATTGTATAACATCCTTTTCATGGGAGAGATATTTACTGAGAAAACTTCATGGTTCTTGTGGGCAATCAAATCCTGAGGCTTCATCTTGCTGTGCTTCTGGTTATAACCGAAATGTATAGCCGAAGGAAACAAAGTAACATTTCAGAAGGCTCGTGAAATCGCGCGTACAGAGGAAGCTACTAAACTCCAATTACAGGCCATGACAAACCCCATCCAAGTTAATTCCCTAGGCAGAAGAGAATTGAGCAAAGGCAAAAACAAGCCTAAAAGTAAGCGCATTAGGGGAAAAGAGGCCACAAAGGAAAGGAGTACAAACAGGTCGACCGACCGAAGCAGACCCTGATGAAAGAGTTTTCTTAGGGATTCTGACTGCAGAACAATGTCAGGACACAAATAACTGTACAGGTGAGATTGATAATATCCAGTCGGAAGGACATGGTAACAAAGCCAAAGTTGAAATGCAGCTAACTGCCAAGCCATACCACAGGCACACCACACCAATAAAGTGTAAGATAGATACTCTCCGCTATACAAAACATGCAATCCCCAGAAGATGTCAAGAGTCTTCAAAGTTTCCTAGGCCTGGTCAACTACCTCACACGGTACTCAGGCCCCCTAGCCACCATTACTGCTCCTCTCCGTGAGTTAACTAAGAAAGAGGTAGCCTATATGTGGGGGCCAGAACATGATCGTGCATTTAATGCAGTTAAAGCTGAAGTGTCCACCCTCGGTGTGCTCAGATATTTCGACCCCAACGCCAGGTGCTGAAGTACCTATTGCTGATGCCTTGTCAAGAATCTCACCACAACCGACATCTGACAACAACCAGCTACCTCAGTTTGACATACACCATGTCACCAGGTCGCTTACTGCATCGCCAGCGAGACTGCAGCAGATTCGGGAAGAGACGGTCCATGATTTTCACCATGAGCAAACTGAAAGAGATGGATTACAAAGGATGGCCATATAAGAGAGAAAAATGCCCAGAAGCATTGCACGATTTCTGGAACTTTCGAGACGAGTTAACCATTGAAGATGGGTTAATACTTAAGGGTGATCGCATCGTTATCCAGCCATCCCTTCGACAGGAGATGTTAGAAATCATTCATCAAGGGTATCTGGGTCAGGAGAAATGCCTGCTCCGAGCCAGAGCCTGCGTTTTCTGGCCAGGCTTCACCAAAGTTGTCATCAGTCTCGTACAATAGTGTAATCCTTGCCAAAGACACCAACACCAGCAACAGAAAGAACCAATTCTCCAGCCAGAACAACCAAGTTACCATTGGGAAAGGTTAAACTCTGATTTGTTCGACTTCAAGGGCCACCAGTACCTCCTTGTCTCAGACCAGTATAGCAAGTTTCCAGCCATCGAAAGGTTTCAAGCACGACCTCCGCAGGCGTTATCACTCATCTTAGGAGCATATACGCAGAGTACGGCATCTCCAGTCAGTTAGTAACTGACAATGGTCCACAGTACAGTGCAAAGGAATTCGCAGATTTTACCACTTCTTATGGAATAGAGCACATCGCCAGTTCCCCACTTTATCCGCAAGCCAATGGATCTTCGGAACGCATTGTACAGACAGTGAAGAACATACTCGAGAACTGTGATGAGGAAGGTGGAGACCCTTACATAGGCCTACTATCATACAGAGCAACACCCCTCTACCACCACCTGGGATCACCAGCAGAGCTGCTAACAAAGAGAAAGTTCAGAACACTGTTACTTATGTCCCACCGTGCAAACCTTCCAGATGATTCAGCACAAGTTAGGGAACAGTTACAACGACAACAAGAGCAGCAAGGCCACTATTTTAATCTTAAGGCACGGCCTACCCTAGAACCACTCCATCCAGGCCAGCCAATAAGAATCCTCGATCACCAAACCAAGACCTGGGAACCAGGCACTGTTGTGAGAACAGCAAAAGCACCAAGGTCGTATATAGTTATGAACAGCAAAACAGCAGATGTGTACCGGTGTACAAGATCACACCTCAGGCCAACATCCACCCCTGATGGCAGTCCCTAAAGTTGTCACACCACCATCAAGACCTGGGAATGGAACTGTTCAGCCAGCAAGAGACAGTATAGAACCTAGTTCCCCTGCAAATACTCCAAAGCCCTCCAAGACAAACAGCATTTAGACATTAAAGAATTTGAGGAACGTTCATTTGTTAGTTGCAGAGAACCGTTAATTGAATAACCACTTTAAACAAGTTGCAATTTTGATACACACTTTAAAGACATCGATTAAGCATCAGGGGCATCCAACGACAAGTTTCGGTCGATATCTGTTCGGTGGAGGGTAATTCGCCTTGGGTTTTCGGCGTCGATTAAAGAGGGAACTCGGATTTTCGTAACTAAAACGTGACCTAAAAGATTCGCAATTGGGAAATCATAACCCCTGAGGTTTTCGGAAAGATCGTAATTGCTGTTTTTGGCAGTCAAAAACGTCAGCTAGCATTTTCAGAAAGAAAATATCTCCTTAGAAAGGTCGTCGAAAGTTCATTTCAGCTTGCATTTTCTCAAAGAAAGATTTTGTTCCCTAACATTTTCGGGCAAGTAAACTTTCAGCTAGGGAATCCGAACAGATGAACTTTCTCTAGCTTATGAAAACATCACTTCAAACAAACTTCAAACACCACAAGGTACTTAAAAATTCCTTTCTACATCTTTTGGTTGATTTGGCTCGTTGGGTGCCCCTGAAGCATGAACTTTTAGAAAGCTAAAAAAAAATGGTGTTTGCCGTTCTTCCTTTTTTATTGAAAGCGGGATGTCACAGTATCACGTGTTTACCACGTCACGTGCTTATTGTTATGTAACTAGCGCTGAATGTATGTAGCCGCTATATTGGAACACGTTTAATAAATCACAAAGCGAGACACATAACGCCTTGGGTTTCTTTTGGTTCAATTTTAACCCTGAGAGTATGCTGGAGGAATTTATAGCCGAGATGCCTGCAGTTAATGATTCAGTGTCGTTGACTATTAGAGTGGTATCATGTGCGAATTGCGATATAATTGTTTCACTGTCGTCAGGGAGTGTGATTACGCCATTTTGCTAATGATTAGTTCCTGGTGAATTGTGGGTAGATCCAGTCCTTTGTAGGGGCAAACGGCCATTCTAGAACGTAACTTGAAATTGTATTTTTCAAAATTTATGATTGGCTCCTTTCGATCCCGTCTGATGGAATAAATTTTAAAACTGACTATCTTTACAAATCATACACTTAGTTGTAGTCCACTGTCGGTGATCAAAATGGGGTTGACAGACCGACGCGACTCCTGCTGTGTGCTCATTGTGTTGTTCACGGCCTTTACTGAAGAGGTATATCTTCATGCGATTTACCTTTTCTATAAGAAATCAAGGGAGGTTCCTTGAATATCTTTCTGAGTAATGGTTATTCTTGTATTAAAAGCCATTGTGTCCAAACATGTTAACGACGTCTGAAATTGCGTCACGGAGGGTGGAAGTTTCTTGTGCATTCTCTGTTTCTGTGTTAGAGCTGTTTTTCTGTCTGTCCGCGTAGTTAACTTCTGAGAGTATCTGTTCGACCATTTTCTCAGGTTAACTTCTAGACATAAGTCGAGTTTTAGTAGCTCTTGAAGAAAGAAAAGATTCAAAAAAGGCTCATTAATCTTACAGTACTAAACACTTACAAAGACAGAACAGACAAACTCTGTCTTACTGAACTGGCAAATGCTTTTTTGGTCGTTGCGACAATCAAAAAAGGAATTTCCGGTACATTCAGAGAATCCGATTTTGTGACAGTTAACGAATAAATGAACCAAAGTTATGATTACTCTACCTTCTGTTACAGATTTCGTTAACTGTGTTTACAAAGTTTATTTTGTCACTAACCCCTTTCTCTAAACTAGCCAAAATTGTAGAGATGTGTTTCTCTGCCCAGTTATGTCTGCTTCTTTTAGTTTTCTGTCACTTGTTTTCATCTGGCCTTGGAATTTGGTTATCTGAAGAAGAGCAAAAGCTACTGGACAGGCTACTAGCAGAGTATACGTCCCATGCGGATCATTATCGTTATGATTCTGTGATAAACACGGGCTTAGAGAATTCACGACGCCTGCCAAAAATCTTCATTTGGTGCCCTTTACAACATAGCCGTGTTAAGGTACCCTGTCCAGTTCATAGTTGTCAATTAACATTCGACCGATGGACATCATGTGTCAATGGTAGTAATTCATACAGCCCACGTCTTGTGTATGATTTGGAAGGGAACGTCGTCTTAATCCAAGCTTGGTATGTTTGCCGTCATGGCGATCGATTCCTGTCTGCCTCCAAGGAAATTATGGACGTATTACCAGGTCGAATAAAGGATTGTTTTTCCGTTTAGGATGTCACACAGATATGCTTGCTCTAACCGCCTGCTTGATTACCTGATAACGTCCTTGACCATGGGGCACAGTTTCCTCGATATTACAGAATCGATCCTCGCTATGAACTATCGCGCCTTTTATCGCATACATGGAACTGACCCTGCGGCCTCGTTTCATGACAACTCTTTGTATTCAAGCCCAGGAAACGACAAACTGATGCAGGTATTTCTGTCCTATTATGAACAGATTAAACCATCGATTGACAATTTCTTTTTGGCTACCCGCTGTCGCATTTTATCTTGCGACCACACCTTTAAAGCAAGCAAGCACATTGGGATTATTCGAGGTTCAGATTCTGCGTTTATTAACCAGTTTCAGAATCTATACGTCGGACTAAATGAAAATGGGGAAGTTTTGGTGTGGCGTCTAACAAGGTCAACAGATTGTAAAGAAATCGATGACTTAGTTCTTGATTTAAAGGAAAGGATAGATATTTCAGGAGATGCGTTAGATATGATTCTTGTGGATGACTGCTGTCATGTAAAGAACTTCTATCACCGTTATTTCCCACATGTACCAGTCAAGTTGGATATCTTTCATGCAAGTTCAGAGAATCGTTAAGACTCTCCCCAAAGGGCATGTTGAAAGCCATAAATTTGCTAAAGAAGTGGGACTTGTATTCCGAAAGGATGGTAACGTTGGGGATGAGAGAATGTTTCTCACCCCTGATCCTGAATGCATTGACAGTAACCTTGAACAGCTACTTTTCAAATGGAAAGGAAATCTTCCGGGAGCTACTCTCACTGCAATTGAAAATTTGAGAGTTCATGTGCGTAAGGGTTGCCTTTCAGGAATACCACCCTCTGCAGGAACAACTCTAAATGAACGTCTACATAGACATCTTAAACGGTCTATGTTGTGTGGTGCATCCTCCATTTCCCCTGAGCTGGCTATTCCAATCCTAGCTCTAGTGCTTTATGTGTGGACTTGCAGACGCAGAGGACTGCAGAAACATATTAGCAATAAGCGAGTAACCCCAATAATCCCATTTGAATTTGAAGATTTAAGGGATGTAAACAACAGTGGTAAGGGATTCCCCTTGCCATTTAAATGCTCCGAGAAAGAGCAAGGTAGAGAAAATGTTACTGAGGATGAAGAAAACCCCAGCAATTTTTCAACATGGCATTTACACCATCAAGTTGCACAAGTCAAAGAATTATTAAATGTTGGTGTAGTTAGTTATGTTTTAACTCGTGTACTTCAAATGAAAGAGACTTGGAACTCACTCAAGCTTCAAACACCCTTAACTGTTCTGTCAATATTGGACTTATTTGGACTTGAGAGAACTTTCATGAAGTTTTCTCACCAACCTAGCGGAGAAGAGGAAACTGTTGCTGCCTGCAACCTTGAAACACTTGAGAGGAATTTGGCCTCATTTGGGCTTTCCAAGGTGTCTGTTGTAGGAGATGGAAACTGTTGTTTTAGAAGCATCATTAAAGGTCTTCATCAAAATTTTCTGGCAAAATCAGATGACAGCATATCAAACTACCGATTGTTATTGAAACGTCTTGGGCTTGGTAAAACTGAGGATGAAGACACTCGGTGTTTGAGGAATCTCATGTGTCAAGAGATATTGACTAAACTAGACGAGTATAAGCAATGGCTTGGTTTAACCGCAGAACAGCTTTCAAGTGATGTAAAGGCATTTAAGGCACAAGGATGGTTCAACAGTGATGCTGGTGATATTGCAGTCAAAGTATGCAGCAACATTCTGGAAATCCCTATCATTGTCATTACGTCATTTCCCCAAGCCCCGTATCAGTCCTTTTTTCCAGCTAAGATATCTTGGATTCATCCGCTTTATGTGGCGTTCAATCATTCACCACCTGGGCACTATGATGCCACAACAGGTACAGTAAGATCAATTTGTTTGTTTGTTTGTTTTTTGAGGGGCTATGCAATTTGTTAACCCATAGTATCACACTATTGTCATTAGTGTAATAAATTAACCCTAGAACCATTGGCATTTGTAAAATTAATATATCTTTATGATGTACCACAATTAATAATATACATGAAAAAATTTCTCGATTCTGATTGGCTAAGAGAAATGCAGTTTTTAGGAAACACCGATGCAGAAAAAAGGTAATTCGGTGCAGAAAAAAGGAAATACAGTGCAAAACAAGGTAAAAAACTGAGGATTCTGATTGGTTGATAAACAAAGGCGCTGCGATTGAGCCAATCAAACGCGGCCTCTGAATGGCGCAAAGTCTGAAGAGCTGCAAGCGACTCTGCGAGCCAAAACAATGGCTGGCTTTTTGAGCAGGTTTTCTTTCTTCGTGACCGCAATAACAGCAGAGAAGCTGCAAAACAGCTCTAAAAAGGAGAAACGGCTGCGAAAAGCACTGTATGTTAGCTGTCTGTTTGGAAACAGTGGTGTCCAGAGAAGGGAATTACCGACGTAATTGGAATTACGAGTCCGTTGATGGAGTGACGCCGAGATTAATAAACAAACAAGGACAAACAAGGCGAAGATAACGAACTAGAAAGCCTGAAGGTAATAATTACAGCGCTTGATAGACACTTAGCAAACAAAGTAGCCTTATAGCTATAGCCTGTAATTGTTTAGCCAGTTTTTACAGCTAAAAACGCTTTAAAAACATCGAGAAAACTGTTGTTTTGGTTCACCTTATCTTCGTTGCGTTGCTTCTGCAACGTTAAGAAGCTATCTCGCAATTTTTTCATGTATATTATTAATAAGTAATCACATGATTTTTCTCGTGCAATTTGGAATTAATAAGCACTTGTAATTTTTTTCAAAGACCACAAATTGCACTCGCCCTACGGGCTCGTGCAATTTTGTGAGTCTTTGAAAAAAATTACTCGTGCTTATTTATTCCAAATTGCACTCGAAATCATGTGATTACCTATACAAATAAGGAGTAAACTAGACAGCGCGCACCACATTGAAAGCACTTACACTACGTTTACGAGGAAATTATGTGCGCTAAATTAGACATCTCCACAACTCTACGAAACCAACGAAGTGCTAGAAATTTCATACATTGTCGCACAAGCGGAAAGATGTACTAGCTTTAAACATGAAAGGATCGAAAACCGCAGTTCACAGTTGGCAACCTGGAAAGCCAATAAAAATCCAGTATTTTCGATCCGCCTAGTGGGTATAAAAGCACAAGCGAAAACTTATGCCAAACAGAATGCTTTGTCATTCTCACAAAAAAGAACGGCGTTGCCTTAAGAGCAACTCGAATCAAGCCATTCCCGGCAACTGATGAGATCCACAAGGGAGGATCGAAACCATGGTCTTGCATATCATAAACTGGCATTAACAAAAGGAGGAAAAAAACTAAGCTCTCGCAACAGAAACTTCAGCCACAGAGCTGAAAGCGGAATCGATGACAAAAACACAGCCGTGACTAAAGCTATACGATCAATTCCAGGTGCTGCATAGCTCTCTAAGAAGCTACAGTACTAAAGAAAGGATCGAAAGACAAAAAGCCGTGATAGAAGCACACCATCTTGCTGCAAATACAAATGGCCGGGCCCGGCAAAACAAAAAATTGCAAGACAGATTATTACACCGCTCAAAATCCTATTCTTACAAAGATAACTGGCTGTATTGTCTCTGGAAGCACTTAAATGAGCCAAACCAAAGTTAGATAAAATGCCTCAAAGGGCGTAAAAATCACAGTCGCTAATCAGAAACAACAAGGGTTCAAACCAATAGGCGTTGAAACTTGTCACCCAGAAATGACCTTTGAGATCAAGTATGCGACCTTTAAGCACATGGCTCCATTTAGTCACAAACATGAAAATCCTCTAAATCATCATGTTAACCCGCTGAAAACATACAAGAAGCTTAATGGGTCAAAAGACCGAAATAGAAGCGACAAACATGTGAGTAGGAGACGTGTAGGCCTTCCACCCCCATTTTACACGATTGTTGGGACAAGTACTGGTTGGTTCTCCCTAAAAAGGGGGGGGGGGGGTTCAATCGCTACGTTCTTCCTAGGGTTGTTTACCTTACAAGGGGTAGAAATCTGTCATCAGAGAATATTGCCAAGTGCCACCCCACGTTTTCCGATGGAAAACATCTTTGAAAATAGGCAAAAACATCAAAGAAACCGCAGTGCTTTGGTGGGGCAGGCAGATTTAAACAAAGGGCAAATGTCCCGGGAACCAGTTCAAATCGTGTGATCTAACAAAAATCTATTCGCAGGGACCAAATTTTATTTCAGTGCGAACGTTCCCACGAAATGAACCATGAACGCCAATGTATGGCCATATTTGCCCGTGTTTGGCCAAGTATGCCCGTGGATAGCCATGTACAACAGTGTATCCCAATGTATACCCGTGTATGGCCATGTATGCCTATGTATAGCCATGTATGTCCGTGTACACCCATGTACGCCTGTGTATGGCCATGTATACTTGTGTATGGCCATGTATGCCCGTGTATAGCCGTGTATGTCCGTGTATGCCTGTGTACGCACGTGTATACCCGTGTATGTTCATGTATACTTGTGTATGGCCATGTGTGCCCGTTTATACCCGTGTACGCCCGTGTATGGCCATGTATACCCATGTATGTCCATGTATACTTGTGTATGCCCGTGTATGGCCATGTATGGCCATGTATGCCCATGCTTGCCCATGTATACCCGTGTATGTCCATGTATACTTAAGTATGCCCGTGTATGGCCATGTATGCCCGTGTACAGCCGTATATGCTCGTGTATACCCATGTACGCCCGTGTACGTCCATGTATACTTGTGTATGGTCATGTATGCCCGTGTATAGCCGTGTATGTCCGTGTATACCTGTGTACGCCCGTGTATACCCGTGTATGTTCATGTATACTTGTGTACGGCCATGTATGCCCGTTTATACCTGTGTACGCCCGTGTATGGCCATGTATACCCATGTATGTCCATGTATACTCGTGTATGCCCGTGTATACCTGTGTATGCCCATGTACGCCAGTGTATGGCCATGTATGCCCGTGTATAGCCATGTATGTCTGTGTATGGCCATGTATAATTGTGTATGGCCATGTATGCCCGTGTAGAGCCATGTACGCCCGTGTATGGCCGTGTATACCCATGTATGTCCATGCATACTTGTGTATGCCCGTGTATACCTGTGTATGCTCATGTACGCCAGTGTATGGCCATGTATGCCCGTGTATAGGCATGTATGTCCGTGTATGGCCATGTATGTCCATGTATGCCCGTGTATAGCCGTGTATGCTCGTGTATACCCATGTACGCCCGTGTACGTCCATGTATACTTGTGTATGGCCATGTATGCCTGTGTATGGCCATGTATACCCATGTATGTCCATGTATAATTGTGTATGCCCGTGTATACCTGTGTATGCCCATGTACGCCAGTGTATGGCCATGTATGCCCGTGTATAGCCATGTATCTCCGTGTATGGCCATGTATGCCCATGTATGCCCGTGTACAGCCGTGTATGCTCGTGTATACCCATGTACGCCCGTGTACGTCCATGTATACTTGTGTATGGCCATGTATGCCCGCGTATAGTCGTGTATGTCCGTGTACACCTGTGTACGCCCGTGTATACCCGTGTATGTTCATGTATACTTGTGTATGGCCATGTATGCCCGTTTATACCTGTGTACGCCCGTGTATGGCCATGTATACCCATGTATGCCCATGTATACTCGTGTATGCCCGTGTATACCTGTGTATGCCCATGTACGCCAGTGTATGGCCATGTAGGCCCGTGTATAGCCATGTATGTCCGTGTATGGCCATGTATACTTGTGTATGGCCATGTATGCCCGTGTATAGCCATGTATGTCCGCGTATGGCCATGTATACTTGTGTATGGCCATGTATGCCCGTGTATAGCCGCGTAAGCCCGTGTATGGTCATGTATACCCATGTATGTCCATGTATACTTGTGTATGCCCGTGTATACCTGTGTATGCCCATGTACGCCAGTGTATGGCCATGTATGCCCGTGTATAGCCATGTATGTCCGTTTATGGCCATGTATACTTGTGTATGCCCATGTACGCCAGTGTATGGCCATGTAGGCCCGTGTATAGCCATGTATGTCCGTGTATGGCCATGTATACCCATGTATGTCCATGTATACTTATGTATTCACGTGTACGCTCATGTATGGCTATGTATGTCCGTGTGTGACCGTGTATGGTAATGTATACCCATGTATGTCCATGTATGCCACTAATACTTGCCACACCATATGTCACCACGGTAAACCACTGTATGATAGTTACACTACGTACCTACCGAGAGATGCTTTAAGAACCGCTGACACTCGTTTCCCATTCCACCATTGGTTCCAAACACTAAAGGCGTAAACGAGCCCATTTCTACATCTAAAACCCGCTGCTGGTACTTGCGCTTCTTCTCTTCTTCTTGCCCTTTGAACACTTCTGATGTTGGCTTGCTCTGGTAACACCTGGAGTTGACGTGCGTAACTCTAACATCAAAAAATGCTGTAACTCCTCTTGCCCAGAGGCCTCCCGCTTTGATGTCCAACCTTGCCTCAGAACTTGTAACAGCGTTCCTCAAATGAAATCGCTCGTTGTCCAGGGGTTGAAGGCGTGGTTCGATTTCGACATTATTGCAGATCTTGTCGATGAATGTCGTTAACAAGCTCCGTACACCGTCATGTCTCTGCGCTACAACCCCCTCCCCCTTTTTACAAGAGAGGGCATGACTAACGGTGAATTTATCCCCACATATGCAATGACTTGGTAAATCGACTAAGGGCAAGTCATAACGCAAGCGTAGGGAGTCTCTGAACTCTTGCTTGTTGAGGGCTAAACCTTTGTCTGCGAGAGGCATCGCATTCAGCCAAGAACTTGCGCCCTTGTCCCTCGATTGATTAACCAGACGCAGCAGGCCTGGGGAGAGGCTTGAATCAATGCTATCCATTTTCTCTTTGGCACTTGCTCTCTTAAGTGATTGTTGATGCCTCTTTAGCTCCTCCGTAGATCCTTCTCCTGGCACCATGATAGAACTCTGTGATGTAATAGAATCTACGTGCGCGGTGGTTATTAGTCTCGAGGCAGCAAACTGCTGCGGTGCCTCGGATTTCAGATCAGGAATGCCTAGACCCCCTTGACCCGTTGCTAAGGTAGCAAGTCTGCGCACCTCGTTAGGGAGAGGCTCTGATTGACCGAACAAAGTTGGGAGTAGTGAATCTTCAATCACTTCCTGGATTGGATCGACATAAACTTCAAACGATTCAATCGTGCGCATGAAGTAGGTGAACTTCGACTTGTAGCCTTTTGTGAAAGCAATATACGCCGCATGGGGCTGGCTCTTCGCTATTTCAGAGAGACGTTCGATTTCCTCTTTCCATGCACGAACCTTCTCCTCACAATATTGATCTTGATATTCTTGCGACGCAATAACTGCTCCCAAATGGCGCTGACCTTCAGTCGTTATGTTGACTTCCTCTCCAAACACCCTCTTTGCTTCCTCCTCGAGTTCCCTAGACTTCACAATAAGCCAGCTCTTTGTCCCATTCACAAGGTAACCAAACTTTTGTCCTTCCTTACTCAATTGCCTTTACCAGTTGTATAACTGCACTATACTCCCTCCTCCAGCTGAGTCGTCTGCAAGCCACACCTGTTTAACCAATGGGCAATGATCCCTCAAATTATGTATCATTATGGATGTATTAAGTGCGTACCATGGCATCGCTAGCGGATCTCCTTGTGTCGTGCCTTCTCGAGAAAGTATTTCACCTCCCCCACAAATAAACAGTCTAGATGGGCTTCTATATGTGTTAATAACATAGAGCGCCATTTCTTTGCACATGATCTGGATATTGTGTAAGGCCGCTGACCTATTCATTTGGTCAAAAGCGTTACTAGCATCAATTAGCAATATTCCATCTGTTCCTTCTTCAACAAACACTTGACTCATTGCATGGATCGCAGCCTCCGCTCCTGCGTTATGACCAGCGCAAACTTGTAGGGGACCTGCCGCTTCTTTTATTTCCTCCTTTAAGAAACCGCTGACCGTTTTCCCCACTATTCTCCTTAGTACCTCTCCAACACCAATTGGTCTGATTCCCGGGTTCTTATCAAGCGGGATAAGCCTGCAGGACGTAAAGGCTTCAAGTAAGGATGGGTGGTACGATTTCCTTAGCAGATTTCTTGTGAACACGGCTAGCTCTTCTCTCAATATTTTGCCCTCGGTCTTGAAGTTCTTAGAGCACAGAATTCTCTTATACAGCTCTGCGTCCATTCCAGATGGTCCGGCTGAGCCCTTGGTTTTACTTGCCGAGTTGTAGATCAATTCTTCGTCTATGAGGTCATAAACATTTGGCGGAATATAATCAATTGGGCCTGTCGATGTAACAAACTCTCCTCTGCGATATCAGCTGCCTGTGGGTGCTTGTCCTGTAGTCCTTGCAGGACATCTGGCGATAGGTCGAGCAGACCGGACGAGCTCTCGTTATCTAGGAGTTTCATTGCAGCTGTCAATTTTCCTTGCAGAACCAGCTTTGAGAAGGCTTTGGATATGTCTTCAACCTTTCTAGGTTTCTTGGAATTCACGAATTTCCCTTGAAAGAACCTCACTTCTTTAAGCAGCACATCAATGTCTCCTTGTTTTCAGAGTGCTAATCGACGCTCTATTGCTTCACTTTGCTCCTTGCTTTTGGAAGTAGCGGATGGTTTTTGCAAAATCAAAGTTGGGAGCACCATGAATGCTTTAAGAGCGACCGAGTTCAAGTCAGAGTCTGAATTAAATTGCTTAATCCAGAAGGTTAGTTCTTCAATGAAACTGTTCCCTGCGCGATCCGATGGAACATTGAATATATTCCTCCTGTAGTGGACGATTTCATCGTAAACATCGTTGACAGTATTACAGAAACAACAACATTCATATGTACCCTTACTTTCTCTTCGCCGCGATTCACCATCTAAAATCGTCCCCGACTTTCTCTGTGCGACCTTGTAGCTCAGTCGGCAGAGTAACGGTAGATCTAATCCGGAGGTCGTGGGTTCGATTCCCACCGAGGTCAAAAGATTTTTTCTTTACCTCGTGTGGTTCCCTGTTTCCCTTTACTAGGGCTAACGCCCAGTGGGTTATTCATGGGTTTTAAGTAGCACTTTAATTTACACTTCAGAGTTAATTCTCTGTTCCACTATTTGTGTTCCTAGTGCTACGCGGCACAACATTCATATGTACCCTTACTTTCTCTTCGCCGCGATTCACCATCTAAAATCGTCCCCGACTTTCTCTGTGCGACCTTGTAGCTCAGTCGGCAGAGTAACGGTAGATCTAATCCGGAGGTCGTGGGTTCGATTCCCACCGAGGTCAAAAGATTTTTTCTTTACCTCGTGTGGTTCCCTGTTTCCCTTTACTAGGGCTAACGCCCAGTGGGTTATTCATGGGTTTTAAGTAGCACTTTAATTTACACTTCAGAGTTAATTCTCTGTTCCACTATTAGTATTACAGAAACATGCGTAACTAATACTGCCCCAAGTTTTGTTCTTTGTTTCGGAGGGAAGCACATCATAATCAGGCAGATGTGGCTTGATTTGATTTTTGGTGTTTTGATCCTTGCCAGTAGCGGTCCGTCCCTGGGGAGCTCTTTGATCAGCAAAGTCGGAAGAAATATGCAAATTCGACCCTTCAACGGGTCGGTACAAAACGTGGACCCCCTTCTGGACCCCCATCTGGACCCCTTCTGGACCCCTTCTGGACTCCCTTCTGGACCCCCTTTTGAACCCCCTTCTGGACCCCCTTCTGGACCCCCTTCTGGACCCCCTTCTGGACGCCTCGATTTTTCTGTTGAAAAATAATAAAATGATATATAACAGTCTTCGCTTTGGATTTCAACTTCGGCCGGTTCGTTGATAGTTACAGACAGTATTACAGTAATCGCGAACGTTACCACAGCCAGTTGCCATTTTCAGCCCGAGAAAGACTTGCTTTGAATTTCGCTGAATTTGCGTTGCTGACTTTTGTTGTTGTTACCAAATACTTTAGAATTTTCTCGCAAAGGTTAGATATTAAACGTTAAATACGCAAATTACTGTTCGGCTTTCAACTGGGTTTCGGAGAATGTGAACCGAGCTCAAAAACTATCTTTTTTTTCTGTTTGGATTAGAATAAGCACTGCTAGTTAATGTTATTACTGCAGCAAAAAGGTGAGCAATGTTTTCTTCCACGCGTGCAAAATATATTTGAAAGCTTGCTCTGAAAATCCGCTGAATGATGATGGAATGAAATATGATCACTCTGGCTGCCTAGCACATGACATAAATCTGCCAGCGATAATAATTTTCACATTCTCCGAAAGCCAGTTGAAAGCTGAACAGTAATTTGCATATTTAACGTTTATCTAATGCATATGTCATCAGCTTCCCCGTGGGGTCGACCCCCGGGCTAACCAGGGGGATTGTAAAATCAGTCAAGCAAACTTGAGGAATTTCCCCGGGGGGTCGGGTGAGTTGTCTCTCAGCGGAAAATCCCCGTGACATCCTTTTCAAAGTTGTGAATTCCCCCACCCACGAATCGTTGATCGTAAAAAAATGCCAAGATTTCCCCCTACCCTCGGGCAAAGAATCCCATCCATCTCCTTGTATTCCCCACATATCTCCCTGGTAGGCCCGGGGGTCGACCCCACGGGGAATCCGATGACATGTGCATAATCTTTGCGAGAAAATTCTAAAGTATTTGGTAACAACAACAAAAGTCAGCAACGCAAATTCAGCGAAATTCAAAGCAAGTCTTTCTCGGGATGAAAATGGCAACTGGCTGTGGTAATGTTCGCGATTACTGTAATACTGTCTGTATAAACTATCAACGAACCGGCCGAAGTTGAAATCCAAAGCGAAGACTGTTAAATATCATTTTATTATTTTTCAACAGAAAAATCGAGGCGTCCAGAAGGGGGTCCAGAAGGGGGTCCAGAAGGGGTCCAGATTGGGGTCCAGATGGGGGTGCAGATGGGGGTCTAGAAGGGGGGTCCACGTTTTGTACCGACCCCCCTTCAACCACATTTCCGTTTGATAAATTTTCACCTTCGCATTGGGCGGGTTCGAGACCCTCGGTTTGTGCCAACATAGAGGCACCAACCTCTTCTGTTTCGTCTAGAACAGTTGAAGAGTCGCCTCTAACACTTATTTGTGAGTTTTCATCCGTTATAGCTGCTGCATGGTCGCGAAGATTCTGAGCTGATAACCCCAAGTTCACGTATCCCACGTCATCCCATAGATCTTTCAAAATGCGCATATATCCTTTCTTGCGTCCGTTCTGGTAACATGGCGGGTTGCTTGAGCTTTTTAAACTTAAGGCTTTTCCCCTGCATTCTAGTTAATCTTGGTTCATCTTGTCAGTCCATTTTAGCCTTCCTGGTTTTCCTGCGAGCGACCGACCTGCAGCCGCCGCCGCCATAATCACCACTTATTAACAGCATTTCCACTAGGTGGCTCCTCATCCGTTAATATGTAACTAAAGTTAATTACAATTAAAACAAACCTAGGAAAAACTCTGTTAAAAACGCTAAGTAGTTAATATTTACAGTGATAAATGATAACAAAAAATTGCCTAAAAACTAATAAATAATAATAATAATAATAATAATAATAATAATAATAATTAATAAATAAATAAAAATAAAAACAATTAAGAATAGTATATGTACAATTTATAATTGTGTCACTGCTTCTAATTGTGATGCCTCGCACTGCAGCGAATACCAAGATGGCGGGCGGGAAGCTCTATTGTTGGAGCGAATAACCGCTGGATGTAAGCGCCCGTAAGATAGATAGTTGCTGTCCAGTTCATGTTATTTTATAAATTATTTGTAAGAACGTACGGCATCCTTAGTTTTGACAAGTTTTAATAAAAACCTTTTAATTAAGACCTTTATGATGGTTTGGTCAGTTTCTAACTATTTGTTGACTCAAAAGTTGCCAAGGAAGGCAAAAGTTGCTGTAGGTTGCTTGCAGTACAAAAAGTTGCTGAAAACGCTAAAAGTTGCTCAAAAGTTGCCAAGCACAATCTATTTTTTTTCCCTTGGAAATGAATTTGAATGGTTCCCAGATTTTGGGAGCCACGTGACCAGCCGCAATCAGGGGGTGCTTACCATATTTGTCAGAAAAATCCGGTAATTTCGGTTTGAAGTCAAATGGTAAGGTAATTTTCCGGAAAATCTTTTCGGAAACAGTGGACAACCTCCAGAGGTAGTCCGCTTTTTCCGTTCGGAACGGAATTTTGGAAAAGTGCTAACCATTTGATTGAATCGTTCCGTTTCCAGGTCCTTTTGCCCCAGAACGAGTGAGTGCGCATGACGGAACCCCTTGAAGTAAATGGTAAGCGCCAATCTCATCCGGTTGGCCGGTAAATTCGGAAAATCGCTTACCATTATTCAACGGTCATTCCCTCCGGATTTTTCTGACAAATGGTAAGCACCCAGGGTCTTTGGTCTTTCTCCTCAACGACACGGCCAAGGGAGGCAGAGAGAGAGACCCTGGGAACGAGGTTGGAGTTGCTGTAGTTGCCTCGTGTTATGTTTCTCAGTTTGTGTTCAGGAAAGAGCGGCTTGTGTATTCTGTTTTTCTGTCCCATTTGGGTAAAATTTCTTTGTTTAGGAGTCCATGTTATGGCAGCTGGAAGACCTTCTGAACGAGCTGTCATTTTTGGTGAGTAATCTTTCAGTTTTGGACTTTTCGGCTCCAAAAATCAGCCAAATATGTCACGCAGTATTCTGTCTGCGTAGGTCTTGACTGTTATTTTATACTGTTTTATATTGCAGTTAAAGCTGCCAGTCGCTACTGAACCCGCGGGAATCCCAAAGATTTCAGTTCTGCACACGTCTATTCAATGTAGAAAGACTATTTAATCATTTTTTTCTGTAGAAAGCCTATTTCTGGCGCAATGCACTTCTTGAGTCAAAAACATTGTTTGAATCCAATTCTTCATGTCAGCAATTTTTGTACATGTATTTCAATGTCATTGCAAGCAACTGTGACAGTTTGTCAGCCCGACAGTGCAATTCACTCTGCTGGAATTTTTTTCTTCACTTCTTTCAGCTTCCTTCCCTTGCATGATTTTTTTTAGTACCGTAATTTGAGTGACTTATTTATTTTAAGTATGTTTGGAGGGTGGGGGGGGGGTTGATTGAGAGGGGGGCAATTTGAGGGGGATGATAGAGAGTGAGAAACGCGTTACTGGAAGTAAAACAGGAGGAAGAAACAGACGTTAAGCCTCCCTACTTCCTGTTGGAGGTCGTCTAGCCACACTAAAAACTAATCCAAACTTTCAGCACATGAATAAACCATATCGGATCAGTCCACATGAAGTGTTGCAGTCGTGATAAATAACTAATATTTATTGGACTCATCTATTTTTTTTTTGACCGCTGTTGCAGCGGACACACCAAAACTGGGTAATAACATCTACGTAAAATTGATGGGGCAGAGGCAAGAATAAGGGGGCGGGAGTTCTAAGGCCCTGTCTACAAGTAGTGAGGGTGATGCAAGTGCTAGGGTTACCCTGGCAGGAGGGTTACCCTCTCTACATTTCTTTTTTTTATCATGACAACCTGAATGGCCATCATGGCCGATCGAGTACAACATGGGGTGATGTAATCTTCCCTCTCTCTTAGAAATGGAAAATATTTCCAGTGCAAGATCGGTAAATTTATTCATATTTCTTGCTTCTTCCAGACCGAGTCATGGGTCAAATCAAATATAAACCGGACTGGACAATTGCAACTTGTCATTTTCTAGCAATAAGGTAACAATTAACAGCATTCCAAAACACTAGAAAGCAGCAATAACAGGCAGTACAGACAGGAGAATCAAAGTACTTGGCAGAACTGTTCTCTTGTCGGCCATTTTGTATGCAATTAAGTTGTCCTGGGTGGTAGGGTAACCCTACCTGTGAAATTTTGTTTGTAAACCTGGGCTATCTTTGACCCTTCTGCTAGGGTAACTCTAGCAGTAGTAGCAGATTTTGACCCCTCTACTTTCCAGCACTTTTATTTTGATGGATGATTATACTACCAATATTATTTTCTACATTATTAACTTAATAGTGGTATCAAAGAAATACCCAGTCATCGGTGAACAAGTTATAAAACAGTTTTCGACATAATAGGTTACCATAGCAACACTCTAACCTATTGAAAACACCCCAAATTTATAGCCTTAAACGATAATAATTCAAAACACTAGCTTGGTGACCTCCATTTTTTATCGTTGGGAAATAAATAGCATAATAAAATACAACTTCCGGCAGAGTTTAAAAAGTGTAGGAGCAGATTCAGAACCACTGTAAATTTTCGAAACTTCAAGGTGACTCTGAATGACATCCTACATTCTTTTTTAATTTTTCAAAATGTCGGATCTTCACATGCTTATTACTTTTCAACAATATAAATTGGGGGTAACCAAGCTCGTTTTTTCATCATTTTCTCTTTAAAGCAGCACTGTCCTTAGGATTTCTGCTGTTTTTGGTTCAATTCTGCCGAAATTACTGCCTTTTACCTTTTATCATGCAAAAAATGCTCCTACAGAATCAGCAAGATGAATTCCAATGAAATTTTAGCAGGAAGAGCTAACCATAATTTTTGGGGGGATTTTTCAATGCATAGCTTGAAATTTTGAAAAAACTGGTTGAAAAACTGACTTTGAAATTTCAATCCATTTCTATCCTCGTCATCTTAGATGGAATACAGACTTTTACAGTGTCAATGCAACTGAAGTCTTTGGCAACAAAACTGGACCATTATTTTGAGGTTTCCACTGATGCATTGGCAGCTTTAAGTTTTTTAAAGTGATGGTACAATAGCGTGACACTGCCCCTTTAAGGAGGCTCGAAAGGGTTTTTTGACCGCGCGAAGAGTGGATCCAAATGCATGTATCCCGTGCGTGTTCTTGCGCGATCCTCCCGCGAAGTTACGAGGCGCGAGCGGTGGGAGTTGTAAACAACAATGGCGGCCTCAAATGAAAAAGTAAATCTGTCTTCTGAAGCTGAATGCGGCTATTTGCGGAATAAAAAGGGGAAGTTTGCTTCTAAAAAGAGCGTTGAGAACAGTGTACTTTCCGTCAACAAGATGACTCAGGCAAAAAAGTCAGCAAAGAAGCGTCGTTTTGAGGAAGATGCTCAAGAACTCGCGATCAACGATTTTATAGCTCGAAAAAAACAAACAAACAAGACGGTAGACTTTTGGTACGTAAACATTTACAACACTACATTTCACTACACTACACATGGCTTTAAATACTTTCGATTCATTGGGTGTTAAATGTCATAAACGTATTTTAAAAAGTTCCAACCTTCATAATACATGTACACACAGGACTCAGGCAAGGAAAACAGTCGGAAAGTACGTGTAGCATGTAGTCGGGTCACGAATTATTGACGTGTTAGCAAAGGGGTTGGACAAGTTATGAAAATGGTAAGCAATGAATTTAAGGATCCAGTTTTCACTGAAGCTCGGCTTTTTTATTTACATTTTAACAAGTAAATATTACATTGCTTCGCAAGGAGTTCATTCAAAAGGAACTTCAACTTCACGTAAGCTTAATTTTATATGAAACAATTTTAACTCAAACAACTATAATGTTCAAATAAGTATACATGCAGTTTAAAAAGTTCAAAACTTGACAAATATACCTGTACAGAAATTGAATGTAATCAGTCACTTCACACTATAAAAAAGTTGGTGAAAATGGAAAACTTATCAAAAAAGGCCTGCATTGTATAAATAACAATAGTTTGCACTCGAGAGAGAGATCAGATATGCACTGTACAATACCATAAATCCTGCACAGCTCCTCAGTATTTGATACCTCAAGACTTCTCCGTAACGGAGGCTGCAGATATTCCAACCAGCTGCATGAAATTTAACTATTGTTCTGTGAAAGTCTTTCAGTTTTGAAATTCCTTCGAAGTCAACGGAACAACACCTTGAAATCTTCGCCAAACAACAAATTGGGCTGTGTTTATAAGGCACTGTTTAATTGTGAATTTTCCGCTCATGACGCATTGGAAGATGTGAAAGCACTTAGAAGGATTCTGTTTTCTCCGCCACCCGAGCAAAGCGCTGAAACTATTATGAATCGTGGAAAAACGTCTTTACCGAACGAAGCCCTGCAACAAGCAACAGTTCTTGAGCGACGACAAGAAGTTGTTGACACCTTCAGCGGAAATCTCACTTACCTTCCGAATGGCTCTGTAAAGTTAACAACAATCCAGTAGTTGGCAGACTCCGGTTTGGCCTTCAGTACTCTTCAAGAAATTTCAAACTTGGAATAAACGGTCTGTATGGAGTTATGACCGCCCTTGAATCGTCTCGAAACTTCTCACCTCACCAAACCAAATCGTCGAGAATTTTATTGAACAGAAGAATAATTTCCTCCATATTAAGGTATTTCCACGAACAATAGACAAGATCTTTCTCTTTACTTTGATTTCATATACTTTTAGCCTGTTCATTCCTCTATTAATTGCCTTGATAAGCAGACACGACGAGAGACAATGGAGTCCGATAGAATTTCGAGTCTGTATGAGTCTCGCAACTCGCGCGAATAAGGTCAGCGGTAACTTGAAGAGCGAGACCGGAAATAATGATTTGCGCGAAATCGCGCGAACCGGAAATAAAAGGTGCAAAATGATTATCAATTTATCTCAAAAATTTGCTCGGTGACCTATGTTGAAATTTTTCATGCAAATAGCATTCAACTTTATCTAGCATTTTAGGCATTTAAGAAAAAATCTGTAGGGTAGATGTTTTTTAATCCTTAAGAGGCTATTTTTCGAATTATCTCCGTTTCCACACTACGGAATTTTCTAAAATTTTCACAGAAAGTGAATAATATTGCAAACATTGAAAAACGCTTATAAAAAATATAGGTCACCGAGTTAGTTTTAAAGATAAATTTAAAAAAGTGACTTTTTAGGGGTAGGTGTTTAGAGAGGCATGGTTGCCATGGCAACGCACATGACGTCAGAAGTTGTCTCAGTTGAAAATTTAACAACCCTGTTGTAAGATAACCTACAATTTGTTTAAGTGACTTACAGCAAAAAAAATTAATCTTGAATTGTTTTGACATGCATATCAGCTGTAAGAAACCCTTTCGAGCCTCCTTAAGCAGATGCCACGCACCTCTCAGTAACCTCTAATTTCATTGGTTCTTATTACCACGCAGCTCCATTATTTCAGGGCTAGGGTCCATTGTTTCTGTTGTTTGTTTGTTTTCTTAGCCAATCCTGTGAACTGTTCCGAGAGCTGCGTGGCGCCTCCCTTTAAGTCAAAATTAGGGGTCTTTTCAACAGGTTATAGTGTTACTACAATAACCTATTGGGTGAGAAAAAGTTCACAACTTGTTCACCAATGATTGGACATTGTTTGATGCCACCAGAAAGGTAACAGCTTATAAAGATTGGTAGTAAAATCCATCAAAGTACAAAAGCTGGAAACTGGCGAGAGCCGTCTAAGTTATGTCAACAAAAATCATTGCACAAGGAAATTTAAATACAAAAACAGCAGATCATACAAAGCCCTTTTGCGAAACACTGAAACATTGTTCCCAAGGTTTGCGACAAACTTTTAAATACGACTGAATTTTTTCATTATTCAATGTTTACTTTCCTCCAATTTTTGAAAAGTAGAGGAGATTCTTTACACATCAGCTTAAGTGTGAAATTCGAAATTTGCCGGACAAAACAGCAAGCTTAAGTCAGAATGTAAAGCAAACCATTTATAACCTTAAATCCCTAAAAAGCCTTTCCATCATTTTCAATGCCAGTTTGCTTACAGAGTAGACACTGCTTCTGATAACAGTTAATGTGTAGAGTTGTTTTGACAAAACAGTAAAACATGTAGGGTTTTGTTGACAACAGCAAATGGGCAGGCATTTGGTCCATAACAGGTGGAGTAACAAGAAAACAGTGCCCAACAATTGTTACCGCTTATTGCTAGGCAAACCATTTACAACCTCAAAGCCCTGAAAAGCCTTTCCATCATTTTCAATGCCAGTTTGCTTACAGAGTAACACTGCCTCTGGTAACAGTTAATGTGTAGGGTTTTGTTGACAACAGCAAATGGGCAGGCTTTTGGTCCATATTGGTCAGAGTAACAAGAAAACAGTGTCCAATAGTTACCATTTCTTTAATTGCTTTTGTTTCATTAGATATGCCTCAAAGAAGCTTTAACTAACATAAAACCTCTCATGGGAACTACAATGGAAATCTTACAAGTGTTATCAGTGTACTTGATAACTTCCAGATATAGAGTATATGTTTTTAAATTGATGTTAAAGAAAATGGTTATCCTTTGTCAAACAAAACGTAACCATTTAATGGTTATACTTTGTCAAACAAAACATTGAAATTTTTATGGCAAACACTGAACTAAAGTGTCCTTACTGCATGGATACTGCTACACCTCTTGCAAAATATCCCAATCTGCTTTCTAAGTAATGATAGCTTGACGCAATAGTTTTAAGAACAAAGCTTACTGCTCAAGCTTGTCCTCTTTTATCAATTATTATCAATCTATACAATCATGTTTAAGGATGCATGCACTGAATTTTGTAACTATTTACTTTTTGTATCAAGGAAGTTTGCCGTTGCCTTCAAATGGAACTGAATAACAAACCAACTCTGACTATATCTGTACTGATGTTTCCGCTGTCGTTGTATCTGTCACCTTATAATATTCTTTGGACTCATCCAGTTTGTTGAAATCGAAGTATTCAACCTTCTCCAGTAGCATCTTGTCTACTCGTTCAACCAGATCATTAAAGCTTGGCCGGTCATAAGCAGTTTCATTCCAACACTCTTTCATCAAGGCGTAACTGGAAGGGAAATCAAAAAGAGTAACTTCTCTCTATCCTGCCCAGCAAAATAGTGATACATTATAAAGGTGCACAACTTAACCTTTCAAGCTTAGACTCAAGTAACTATTGCTAAGTAGTAGCCCTAATCTTTTCTTTCACTGTCAACAGGCTACTAAGAAAAAATGATGTAAGTATGATTGTCAATTCCTTTACATTCTCCTTAAAACTACATAATTGCAGTTCGCAGTCTTTCGACATTTCAACTTTTTCTGGAAAATTCAGTATGTAGTTCGTGTTTGTCCTATTTTGTTCGCTTTAGGTTTATATTTCGGTTAAGAATGCTGTGTGTTAGTAATGTTCAGGGGCACCCAACGATAAGTTTCGGTAGATATCTGTTTGGTGGAGTGTAATTCGCCTTAGGCTTTCAGCATCTATTAAAGAGTACACTCGGATTTTCGTGGCCTAAAAGATGGGGAAATAATAGCCCTGAGGTTTACGGAAAGGTCATATTTGCTGTTTTTGCAGTCAGAAACGTCAGCAAGCGTTTTTGGAAAGAAAATAGTTCCCTAGAAAGTCCGTGGAAAGTTTATTTCAGCTAGTACTTTCTCAGAGAAACATTTTGTTCCCTACCATTTTCGGGCAGGTAAAAATTCAGCTGAATTCTTCTAGCTGACCAAAACATCACTTTAAACAAACTTCAAACACAATAATGTACTTAAAAATGCCTTTCTACAGCTTTTGGTTGATTTGGCTCATTTGGGTGCGCCTGAATGTTGGCGTGAATTTTGTCCTCAAGTTATGTTAGTGTTGATGGTGGGTAGGGAGGACGTGTTTGTTTTTCTAGCTGTAGGTAACATTTTGTTTAGCCCATTTTACAACTGTAACCTTAGTGACCTGACCTTTATGAATGAAGATGAAGCTGGAGCTGGTCAGCTTGTTTTGATATAGACCTCACTGCTTTTCTCATGTAAATCTTGTTGTTATTATGCTAACTAGTCCACATTTGCATGAGAAAGACAGAGGTTTGTATCAAAACAAGGTCACCTCCAGCCTCGTTTCCATTCATAGGCCAGGTCACTGAGCATACAACTGCCAAATGGGCTGTTCAACTTTGGAGAAATACTACTAAGACAAGGCTTGAAAAAAGGGTTTTCTGATTCATTCCATTGTTAAAACTATTGAAGCATTAGCCTGTGACAAGCTCTCTAATGGGGTCTCACAAATATGGTACGAAAGGCGAGAGGATTGTGGCAGGGACAGGGGCAGGGTGAGTCTGAACACTGCTCTAACTCTCTTGCAGCTCACTTCACTCGCCACTCACCCCTGAAATAAATCTTTCATGAGACCCCAATAGGGGGCTAGCCTGTGTACAGGACATAGGAGACGTCTGCACGCAGGCTGATAGAGAGCTTGCTATCAGGCTATTAAAGCATTTAAGGTGATCAGGATCCCATCATGAATTCACTAATAGCATTTTGCATGGTGTGCACTGTGCTTCTTTCTCTTGATTTGAAGTAACACATGAATCCATACTGTCTTGTGGTGGGACTCATTACTTACAATCACTACTGTGTCAGGAGACATAATAAACTCAAACTTACAAAGACTCTGGACAGATGTCAGGCCTTTCCATCCGGTAGCCTTTCTTAAGACGCTTCAATATCTCTGTGTGACTTAGCAGTGGGTACGGCGAGCCACCTGGAATTAGTCAATGTCATTGTGTAAGAACATCTCTTAAGTTCCGTTTAAAAAATATGCCCCTCAAAACTTTATTAAAAGGCTTGTGCTTTGTTCCAAGGAAGGTAACACAAATGTTGTGATATTCAATGAACATAAAGCGAAAGACTCCTTAATTTTTATAATCTAGAACAAAAGAAGTCTTTAGTGCTTAAAAGAAGGACAAACAACTAACAAAAGACGAGCTTAATTGAAGACAATTATGCACAGACAAGTGATAGTTAAATAAGGAACAATTATTCAATGAAATGGAGTTGGATAGCAGTCAATAAGGTTAAGCATCTGCCACTATTCATGTCCTTGCCAATAAATTGCCTTCTCTTGGGCATCTCAACCAGACTACTGGGAAATGGCTTAAAAAATCCTTCTGACAAACAAGTGGAAAAATCTTGTCACCAAAATAAAGGACTGTGCTTGGAGAGTTGCTGGGATATAAATGGAAAATACTATCCAGAGTTTGAGCAGCTAACTACCAGAGGGAACAAAAAGCACTTAATAGACTGCTTTAGTAGAGACTAAAAAAATTACCAAGAGTTCCAATTTCCCACATGACAACTCCAAAAGACCATCTGAAATTAACAAAAGGGAATCAAAGTGTAAGAGTCTTATGATAACAATAAAGTTAGATAATTACCTTAATTTCACAAACATGGGTCACTTAAGTCACTCACAGTCCCTGTCTTACAAAATAATGTCTGCGAATGTTGGAAAAGGGGGCATTGGACAATTTCGATGAAACTTCCGTTTATAATTTCAAGAATATAATGGGGGTGATGGGGACCCCGAGTGGGGCTCCAAAATCACTGAAACTTGAATAATCTTGTTGTTAAGGGGTGAATTTGAATCCATGAACACCAAATGCAAAAACCATTAAGACTAATTCTGCGTATAGGGTTTCTCCTATACAAACCTTTCCACATCAAATTGTACCTCCGTCTCAGTTCAAAAATAGGAGTTCCAATTACAGATATTAGGATCTGGCAGTGTATTGTCTGGAACTAAGTTTGGTCAAATTTTGAAGGGAAAACTTACCTGAAACAGCAAATTATGATTTGTGGAAACAATAAAAAATTGGGGTCACCGAGCTCATTTTTAAGTTATCATCATTTAAAAATAAAATTAGGGTGTTTGTAACAGGTTATAGTGTTTCTATGGTAACCTAGCACAAGAAACCTTTATAACTTGCTCGCTAATGATTGTGCATTTGTTTTACTTTGATACTATAAAGGTAACATTAGGTACAAACATTGATAATTATGATCCATAAATGTGCAAGAGCTGAAAAGTGCTGAAAACCAGTGTTAGGCTCCTGACAATTGTCTCATTTGTTTTTGGACAAAATGAAATGTACACATAAATATTCAGAGAGCGAAAATAGAGGGAATAAGTTAAGAAATGTAACTGGTATGTCAGAATAGAAAATTAGGGACCACCATGCACTCCAAACTGTTAATCCATGCAATATTTATGTGGCCTTAGGTCAGGACTATATTCCATGGTATGTCTGCTCCATATATGATGTGGCGAGACATTACAACTCACATTACATAATTGTGCAATGGGAATGTGCAAAACGAATTGGGAAGAATGTCTTAATAACAGATCAGTAATTAATCAGATGTAATACATACACATCGCTCTTGACACTGAAGATCTCGCCAAAGATCGCCTCAGGAGCCATCCACTTGATTGGCAGTTTCTTCTGCTTCTTGCCTTCATACACCTCACTGTACAACTGCCGCATCAAACCAAAGTCACCAATCTTGAGTTTTTTACCGTGTCCCACGAGAATGTTCCTTGCTGCTAGATCCCTGTGCACAAGGCCCTTCTCAGAAAGGTACCTCTATAAAATAACCAAAAAGTACTGGTTTTTACACTAACTAGATCAAAGTACTATGTTATGTTTCTAAATGAAATCCATCTTGGGTCTGCCATCTTGTGTATGTGGATGACAGGTCCAAATTGCTTAGAAGACCACAAAAAGAGAGTATAATATAATCAAGGCCTATGAAAAAAGCACTGAAATAACAACAAAACACGACAGTCGTAGTAACACTGACCATTGTTTTGTTGTTTAAGAACAAGACTAAAATGTTACTTTCACTGAGAAAACCCAGCTGTCAACTTGAGCTTACCAAAGTACAGGTAGCATCATAATCAGTTGACTCATGACACTCAATGATTCTCAAAATATTTCCCAGGGAGGTGCCAAATTTTAACGAAACTTGGACTTCAACCCCTCCACAACCCCCAGTGGAGATATGTTTAAATCAGTCAATATCTGACTACAACCACGGGGCTCAAGGTTTACTTTTGGCTTTGGGAGCACTTGTGCTACCAGGTGTAAATTTCTAGGAGCACTGTCAAAAATTTAGGCGCACAGCCAAAATTGTTAGGAGCATAGCTTAAAAAACTGGTGGCACCAAAAAGCTTCAGACCTTGTTATAAGTAATAATTTATCAGTATGCTATCTTTCATTTCTGTCAATTCTGTGTTTGTTTCTTTCAGGCTCTTACTTCACGTTGAAGATAACAATAACAATCAACGTTTTCCGCAATCTCAATAAGTATTACACTTGGTGTTACGTTAAAGATGACAGAAAAATTTCGCATTCCATTTCCTTTGAAATTAACATGAATAACAATGATAATATACACTGTCAGTTAACTGCTTACAACCATTTCATTTCATTTTGATGTACAAGGCACTTTAGCTTTAAATTAAAGCCGGGTCTGCTGGCCGTGATATACCACAAGAATTAGCCTTAAAAGGCTCCCTTACAAAAGATACGGGGATTATTCGTTTCTGTAATAATTTGTGAATGGTCGAGACAGGTGTCATAATTCATATTCAGAAGCATATGGTAGTCCAGAACCATCTCATCGTTTAGCCATAACACAAACATCAGTCAACACCGGTAACTGATGTGAATTGGGAAGATTCCTTGCAATCTACAATGTAGATGAGGTGCTGAAGTCGATGTTTCTTCACCCGGTGTCAAAGAATGTAAAATCTGTGGAGAAAGCGATCTTGACATGCCAGAAAGAGAACGATGCTCTTCGAGATCGCATTCTTCACAAGCATGCGTTTCTTGTGATTAATTACTTGGAGAGCTGAAAGCTAGACAGCTATTACTTTAGAAGCTAATTTTAAGTTAACATTGGCAAACTTGACTTTTGGCGAGAAGCACGTGCTTTGAAAGGTGGACTTCTCTCGCACGTGTCAGCGTGTCTTTACAAAACTGAAAAGAGTGTGGGATTTCAAATGGAAATGCCATTCAGAGGACACTGAATAAAACACACACTGGTGCAAGGAAAATGATGTAGCTTTATTGTTTGGAGCCTGATTGTGTTATACCTACGTGTTTAGTTGAATTCATTATTTCAAGCTTCCTTTACGTGTCTAACCAGTCAGAGTACATGAGAATGGTCAGGTAAGTAGCAATGAGCTCAGTCGCACTTAACTTGTGCGTTTTAGGAGCGCAAGTGCGGTCACGTATGATTTCTTAGGCGCACAATAAAAAATCTACTTGCATGTGCGACCAGCTGGTCGCAAACTTGAACCAGTCAATGCTTAATTGTCTGTTGCATCTCTTCATAAAAAAAAAAACAAAATGGTTTATCACAGCATGATAGCCATTGGAGTGCTTCACTGAAAGAGAATAATTAGGAAATTTGTCTCTTCAAGGCAGCGTGTCATGTTGTTACCAGTGAGTGGTATCATAGCAACACCAGCAATGGCTCAGTTATGAAAGGCTACACATGCCCCACACTGATGTCCCTAAACAGCTGATTTTATAAGAGCTATTTTGTGAAACACAGATTAGTGTGTGCTGACACACTGAAATCTTACCAGCAGACTATTAAAAACAATGCTTATTATTTTGGAAAATGCTATCTGGCTTGCAACTCTGTTAAATATATATATAGGCCCTATATAGTAGATGGCTTTGGAATTAGATTGGATAATATACTTTTGTTACAGGCTAAAGCCTCCAGAAAAATCCTATATGTTACATATATTTGTGATTTACGTACCATGCCTTTTGCAATCTGCCAGGCAAATTTCAGAACATCAAGTGACTCAAATGAGTCGCAATCTTTATCACATTCATCATCACTCGTCTGTGTAGGAGCTTCTGCACCTTCAGCTTGGTCTGATGCCGAAAATAAAATCATTGGTATTGAACAGGTATGTTCATTGTTGTCATCAACATCCTCTTGTTCTTGTTCAGAAGTGGAGGGGCGGGTGTTTTCATAAGACACCTCTGGTTTCTGTCCTTCTAGATCTGCTTCCTTTTCCTGAAGGAAAGTAAACTAACAAATCAGAACATGAAGCATGACAGCACAATGGTTCACTGATCTGGTGATTAGCAAAATTTTCTTCACTTTACTCGCCTGAGCTGTTTTAACTGGACATGACAAACACAATTAATTTAATTTCTAGTCAACACCACACTTCTATTTTAAGCACAAATTATCACTGTTGATTTCTTGCAAAATCTTGAAAAGTTAACTATAGAAAAGTAATTCTTAAGCAAGAAGTTCCAATTTGTCAGCATCTTTTAGGTTTCACTTGATTATTTAGCTAACTGCTGGAATGCAGCAGTCTGAAGAGTGAGGACACTGTGCACAGCTTGCCACAGCAATTGCTGATTGACTGTCTATTAAAGACATACACCATGTCAACTACCGGTAAGTTGACATGCATGACACTCGCAATCCATACCATTCTGACTTGAAAGGTCACACAAACCCTGGACTTACTATATTACCTGAATTTGTTAATTACCGGTATATTCATTTATTGTCATTGTCAGTGCCATCGTGATGACATGTGAGCATTAACATTTTTATTTCTAGTTTTAAGGTTTTAGAGATTCTTTATTATGGAGATGAACTACTAAAAATAATTCAAGATACAAATGTCAGTAAGAAACAAACTGGACTTACAAATACAAAAATAAATTGAATATGAATAAAATAACATAAAGAGCCAACTTCTGTATTCGAAATTCTTCATACCTTGCCTGAATAACACCTATGGTGAGTTATTTTCGAAAATAGAATTCAAAGATCGTGAAGCGCTTGCTTTTTCCTGAAAGCGAGGAAAGTTTGAAAAACGCCATTTTACCCCATGACGCTGCCGAAAATAGTGTAAAATGATGCATTTTGTTATCGCTCGCGTAGATAAACGCGGTGTCATCTGTCAGTGCGACTCGGCCAGATCATAAGGCATCTCTTGGTCTTTCCAAAGCAAAAAAGTATTTTGGAAAAGCTACTGGTATATAACTGTTTTTGACCGTTAAAAATACCCCAGTTCAAACGCCTCAGCGAATGAGCTAATTTTAGCTACCTTCCACACCACAAAATGCCCACTGGTACATACAACTTAACGTCGAAATTAGTGTTTTCTTGAAGTGCATATTTTGTGCTCTGTTGTGTTAAAATTTCTTCCGCGGCCCGACAAAACTGAGAGAGAGAAATGTGAAGTCAAGTTTTGCATCGCCGCCATTCTTGAAATCAGCACGAACCTTGCCTTCTTCGAACCAGACCTTCATCAAGACTTAAAAGTCTGCCGATGGAAACCTTAACTCGCTATTCTGAACGCCTAAGGATTACAGTACAATTCTAAGCTTACTGTTTTCAATCTGTCTGAGAGTTGATAACCTTCAACATATATTTTGACAAGGTCAGAGTAGGTGATGAAAGTATGTAACTCGACGCTGATTAACACGGCAATTTCCAAGCGACTTAAATTACGTACGCTCGTTCTGAACTGCTTCTTTCCTCGAACTATCACCTTTGTAAAGTTATGATGTTATGATATCTTCATTGAATTCCTACTCGGCTACCATCTTCGGTTACAGAAACGTTGCTGTACTTTGCCTGTAAAGAGAAATTTGTTACATGTAATTGCGTGACGTTGACCAAAGGATTGACAAAAACAATGCTTTTGGATAACCGATAATATTACATTTGAACTTTGCAACAGCGTTCGAGTCGAACAGCTGAAATAAAAAGACTACAAAAATGTCTTACCTTTTAAAATTGCCCTGTACACATGTCCAGTCAAGGAAAGCACGTTTGGAAGAGATGCATATAAATAATCAGGTGTTCAATCGAATGTCATCCCATTTTACATGGAGATACGTTGTTTAGGGAAACTAAGTAAGTAAGTAAGTAAGTAATTTTATTTATCCACATATCGCACATGAGCGAAGGCTCGTTTAAGTACAAATGTGCCATAGAAAATGAATTAACAATTACAATGTGATATTTTATATAAATATACAGATAAAAAAAAATAAAATAATAATAATAAGAAGAAGAAATATGATAAAATAGAATGAATCGATTACCTAATTAAATAGTTCATTAAATACATTAAGATAATAAATCAATAAATATATATAAGAAAGAGAAAATGTGGGTAATTAGGTCGTCTATTTACAAAAATCACAGCTGCAGTTATAAGAAGATGATAATTGTATCTTTTGTAGGTTTCTTCTAAGTAAAGAAAGTGGAAACTGTGACAAATTCCATGAAGATCCCGCGATTTGAAACTTGTTCACTGTGAGTCCAGTGATTCCATTCGATGATGTGCGTATCTTTCCGTACCAAGCAAACGAATGTTTCGATTGAACTGTCTAGCTCGAATAGCGCACTGTTTGCGCGCATTTTTCTTTGTATAATTTTGGTATCAGGGGGAGGGGTAGTGGACTAGCGAAGTAAATGGGGTAGGGGGTAGTGGTGGTGTGAAAGATATCCCTGTGAAGGAAACGTGGAGTAAGAGTGAAAGGTATTCTTTTTAAAAGCAAATTTGACAAAAATACTTCTTTTCAGTTTTCTTTTCTTTTCTCCACTACTCCTACCTGCTCAAAAATGCAATAGTTCCTACCTAAAATTGCTACATGTCCTCGCATTTTATTTTCACTCTAGTTGTCACATAGCACCCGGAAGTAGTCTCTCTCACAGTTTTCCAACCTTCTTGTTTTTCATTAAAGAGCAGTGATGTACAACAATATGGTAGCAGTGCAGGGACGAAAGCACCGACAGTCTTTTTCCGCAGGGAAATTCACTTGTTCCTCTGCTGGAAGCCCATCTTGCTTCGTCACTTACTGTCGCAATTTCGCTGTCAAACGTGAGAGAAAAAGAAAAAAAAAAAAAAAAAAGGAAGAACGTACCGTAGAAACAGAAATGCCGTGGTAGAGAACAGTATTTCTTCATCTGAGCCAAGGGCTCGCCGCACTTAACATTTCATGATGTATGATGCAACACCTGCCCCCCTCCCCCACCCATTAGGGAGGGAGGTACCTGACACGAGTTTGGGTATAAGAGTGCCGCTCGGGTTTTGAAACCCTTACCTTGTTTAATAGCCTTTTTGAAGCTCTCAGATATTTTGGGCGAATAAGCGAGGAAAATTTAGGAATACCTGTCCTGTGTTGGGCAACGCCACCTTGTTTTCAAACAATAGCGTTGATATCTAGTCCTGAAAATGAGCTAATGGTGATTCATGACCTGCAATGCTAAATAAATGCAGATTTGCAGATTTGTAAAGATTCGACGATAGTCTTCTGTAACCAAACCCTGTTAGGACAGATCCAGGCGAACCCTGATTAGGACAGACTCGCTTGAAACTGTATACCCTGTTTAACATGTTAAAAGTACCCATAATGTCAAAAAATGTTTTTCGCTCATCTAATTCTACATTTCACCAAATGAACTTCGGTGAAAGAATTTTTCAATTTGGATAAAACGCGATTTTTTGACGAATTTTTACAAAGTTCAAAATTCTATTTTCTTGCGGTCGACCCCTGCCGCTGATCACAAGAGTAACGTGCTCAAAATGACCACGTGATTGATGTCTGTGATGTAGGTTCAGGAACATCACTTGACCTTGAGTGCATATAAACACACAGGTCGAGTGCGGGTCTTTTACGATTTTGTGAGCTTTATTAGGTGTACTTAGTGACCTCCACGCTTTAATCCTTCTGAAGCAAAATTCCCACATGTTTTCAAGTCAGATAAGTCACGACCCAAAATCACGTGCTCCTGAACCTACGTCACGACTCACTTTAAACCGAGGAAGACTGGTGCGAATGGTGGACCAAAATGGCGGCAAATTTGAATGTCTTTTATCAAAATCGAAAAATTTTTTTGCAGAAGTTCATTTGGTGAAATGAAGAATTAGATGAGCGAAAAACATTTTTTGACATTATGGGCACTTTAAGACAGATTGATTAAAAACCATACACCCTATCCAGCGGCACGTTCTCATATAGGCCATATATATACACCACCCAGCCGCGTCCCCAGGGCGCTTTCCTCTTCAAAGGTGGAGGGATAAGCTTCCTGGAGACGACGTTGTCACCCCGGGCTCCTGCCCCTAGCCTCCCGGCGGCCACTCCCTTTATTGATGTAAAAGCAGGTATGTGCCACCAAAAAGGGTATGGTTTTCTGGGTCATGAATCTCAATACAATTTCACTATTTAGCATCTTGAACGGGATGCCTTCCTGGACCCGATGCCTTAAATAGGGTATGAATGCTGGTGGCGTGGTGTCTGCATGTGCCGGAACCAACAACTTTTTTAAAAAGTCGAATTCTATAATGCTTTTTGTATGCTCGACTTTTCTCAAACAAGGTATCCAAAATGAGCAGATCTTAAACGGGGAAAGGATTTGAAGGCATCGGCGGCACACTCGAGCAACATTTGTCTCTGGAGACAGAAGAAAACTGTCTCACAAGAGTCATCCCATGATGGAATTTGCCAAACTGAACTATGGATCCTACGGAGAGTGCAGGCCTTCCTCCATCTGTCCAAGTCGCTACCGTCGTCAGTTCTTCCAGTTACTACCAGCCAAGTAAGCCACCTCGTTCCCAGGACTTTTTCCCTCACTTGGGACAAAGGGAAAAAGCCCTGGGAACAAGGTTGCCCAGTAAGGAGGGCTGGGCTTTAAAAGAAACCAAGAGGGCAGGAAGCTGGGGCCGTAAGGCTTTGGGCAAATCAGAAGTGTTACCTTGTGGAGAACCTTATCCATTGAACAGGCCACCAGAAGGTAACTGCATTCGGATGTAGTCGCCAAAGAAATTTGGCGAGCACACGGGACACGGGACTCCGATGGTGAGAGACTGTAAACAGCTCACTGCCACGGAAATTCTATTTCCCCAACAAGTTTCGTCTTATTTTACAGTTTTCGCCACGAAACTGCGACAGTAACTGCTGGTGAGGAAAGATGCCCTTGAAGCAGAGGAAAAGGTGAATATCACTGCGGCAAATGACTGTGGTTTTTCGTACATCAGCCACCCAATTCTTGTAGATCCGCATATCCGGTAAGTGCTATGCTCTTTGGTGAAAGCCAAGAAGGTTGGAAAACTGTGGGAGGGCCTACTTCCGGGGCTATGTGCCGAGTCGAACGTTTCGAAAGAAAGAGTCATAAATAGCCTTCCCGCAAGAATTAGTAGTCCTCCTCGTTCGTTAACAGAAAAGGCCCTTACCGTATTTATTCGAATAAGCGCCCAACCTCGAATTAGCGCCCACCTCGAATAAGCGCCCATCCTAAAGGTAGAAAAAGTTAATAAGCGCCCAGCCTCGAATAAGCGCCCATCCCCACCCTACCCCCTCTCCACTCAGACCCCCCAAAATATGACACTGAAGTGCACGAAAGTGGTATTGATTATTATTTACTCAGAGGCTTACAATCTCTAGATTCATTGTCTTCAAGGGTTGAAATTGAATAAGTACCAATAAGAGACTTCACCAAAGACGGAGACTTTGCTTTGTTACATCTTCACGTTTTGTTATTACCATTTATTGTTTTCTTGCAAAATTAACATACTGTACTTGCTGAAAATGCCGAAAAGTTAATAAGCGCTCAGCCTCGAATAAGCGCCCACTCCCAAGGTCCAAAAATTTAATAAGCGCCCCGGGCGGTTAATCGAATAAATACAGTATATTAATTATTTGCATAGATCTGTTAAGTTTCCCTTTACTAGTTTTTGTGACCTTCGAAAAGAAAACCTTGAACTTTAGGACAAAACATTTATTTGGGTATCTGGAGTATGGAATCAAAAGAGTGAAAATATACGAGAGGACATACCGCAATTTTAGGTAGGACCTTATTGTATTTTTTGAGCAGGGACAGGTGGTGAAGGTGAGTAAACAATTTTCTGAAAAGAAGTATTTTTGCCAAATTTGCTTTTAATTGTACAAAATTTTCTTGCAACCACATTTCTTTACAGAGATATCTTCATTCCACCACTACCCCCTACCCCATTTACTTCGCTAGTCCATTACCCCTACCCCCTGGTACCAAAATTATACAAAGAAAAATGCGCGCAATCAGCGTCAAGTTACATCATTTCATCACCTACTCTGACCTTGTCAAAATTTATGTTGAAGGTTATCAACTCTCAGACAGATTGAAAACAGTAAGCTTAGAATTGTACTGTAATCCTTAGGCGATCAGAATAGCGAGTTGAGGTTTCCATTGGCAGACTTTTAGTTCTTGAAGTTGATTTCAAGAATGGCGGCGATGCAAAACTTGACTTCACGTTTCTGTCTCTGGACGGAGCAGTTTTGTCGGCCCGCGGAAGAAATTTTAACACAACAGAGCACAAAACATGCACTTTAAGAAAATACCTATTTCAACGTTACTGTAAATTGTATGTACCGGTGGGCATTTTGTGGTGTGGAAGGTAGCTAAAATTAGCTCACTCGCTGAGGCGTTTGAACTGGGGTATTTTTAACGGTCAAAAACAGTTATATACCAGTAGCTTTTCCAAAATAATTTTATGCTTTGGAAAGACCAAGAGATACCTTATGATCTGGCCAAGTTGCATTGATAGATGACACCGCCTTTATCTACACGAGCGATAACAAAATGCATCATTTTACACTATTTTTGGCAGCATGATAGCGGTAAAATGGCGTTTTTCAAACTTTCCTCGATTTCAGGAAAAAGCAAGCACTTGACGATCTTTGAATTCTATTTTCGAAAATAACCCACCATGGGTGTTATTCAGGCAAGATATGAAGAATTTTGAAATTTCACGAGTGACGCCGGATTCTCGATATTTACAGAAATTGGCTCTTAAGAGATTGCAAAACTACAAAAAAACGTAAATGAAAAATGTTGAAGGTAGATGAGGAAACATTAACTTGTTGCACTTGAACGTGAGGATCACAGGAATAGCATAAGCTACAGCGTAATATCCAGTTTTTTATAGTGGAATCAAAGCTTGTCCTTAACTCTACTTACTGATCATTACAATTCTTACTGATTTGTCTTTCAACACTCATACAATGTACCTGATCATCAGTTCTGTTCTGTTCCTTTGTTCCTGCATACCATTCCTCATTTTTGGCAACAAGGCCAGCTCCCAGCGTAGAACCACATAACTGTTAAAGTATAATCATCTAATATATCATTGTAACTCACTTGTCATTCAAAAAATGCAAACTAATTGACTTTCAGCTTTGTAATGTCTGCCTTTAATTTTTGAATTAAAGTGCCTACGAAGCAAAATTTGTTTCTCGCTAGTTTTAAAGTTTAATCCATAAAACTCAGCATTCCAAAATTTGAGGTGTTCTTGATTAAAATCGGCGATTATACAAGCGTTTGAAATTGGGTTATTTTGCCCTCAAAAATGGCATTTGAATCGAGCGGCCAAAAAGACACGTGACAGTAGCTGTGACGTAATTTTGACGCAATTTTGGGGACAAGTATTCCAACTATTTCACTATAATTCATAAGCGCAAACACATTTTTGTACCCCAAATGACGTCACATCATAAAATTTCGCGACCCAGACCCCTGACCATTTTTAAAGGCAAAATAGCCCAACTTCAAACGCTCGTAAAATGAACAATTTTAGTCACAAGCACCTCAAATTTTGAGATTCTTGCGTTTTTAGGGGTAAACTTTAAAATTAGCAAGAAACAAATTTCGCTTCATAGGCACTTTAAAAGATGCATTATCGTAAATCTGCAATATTGTTATCAGTTAAACAATATAGTTTTCTTAATTCTTGGTTTGCAACCACGTGACAGGACGGCCATGTTGGAGCTCAAAACAATAGTAATTTTTTCAAAGAATTTACATAATAGAATTTAGTTCCCAGCGGAGAGAAAGGCCATTGTTCTTGACCTCCAACATGGCTGCCGTGACGTCACTTGCAAACCAGCAATACAGGTGAAATGTAGGTAAAAATAACTTCATAGAACATTAGTTCAAATAATTATTTCATTCCTTTCCTGAGCAATCTTTGTTCAAGTCAATTAATATATTGGCAGCTTCAGGGGATATTCAAGGCCATGGATTGGTGTTTCTCTATCAATTTCCTGAAACATCACCTGGTTGTAGTGATGGGGTCTGTGTGCCTCAGTGATCTTTAGGACTATTCCTGTTTAGGCTTGGCTTCCTGATTAGGTAACTATAATCAGTTATATAGTAGCTAAGATGCTTAATAAAGGACCTCCGATGCCCCTTCAGGTAAATGGTTAGGTGGGGGACCTCTGGCACACTTGTGTTACTACATACATCTCAAAGATGCCAATTGAAGTCATATTCGGAGGATCAACTATACCTTTGCAGCTGTTTTGTTTATTCCCAGCACCTTCTACATTTTTTCTCCTAAAGTCGCCTAAAATCACCAAATGGCTTAAAATCGCCTTGGGTCACCAAAAATTCCCTTCATTTTAAAGCAAACTTGTCCTAAGTTATGCCGACTTTAGGTCCGAGAGTAGGCCTACAACAATCACTGCTGAGTAAGAACAAATACTGTTACCTGACTTCTTTTGCGCCTAAGCCAGTGAAGCAAGTCTCCATGAGGAATGTACTCAATGATCAGAAGCAGTGGTCTAGTTGTGGTCCAACAGCCAAGAAAGCTTAGGACATTTGGATGCTCTCCCACTTTCTTCATTAGCTCTATTTCGTCCAGAAACTCTTTTCTCTGTTCTTCGTTGGCATTTGCTTGAAGTAAAGTAAAATAAAGTGAAGTGAAGTGAAGTGAAGTGAAGTGAAGCAAAGCGAAGTGAAGTGAAGTGAAGTGAAGTGAAGAGAAGTGAAGCGAAGCGAAGCGAAGTGAAGTGAAGTGAAGAGGAGTGAAGTAAAAGTGAAGAGAAGTGAAGGAAAGGAAAGGAAACGAAGGCAAGACAAGGCAAGGGAAGGCAAGGTAAGGTCAAGTAAAGCTTTATTCAAACAGGGAACACATTCAGCTTAAAGGCTGGTATCCATAGGGGCCCAGTATAAATAACATCAGGTTAAAAATAGATAGATAGATACTTTATTGATATACTTTGCTGCTATAGGCTGAATTACGTATATATAACTATTAAAATATGTAATATATTTAACAAATAGATTCCATGTTGCCGTGTATCTGTTCAGTAATAGATCACAGATGACGTCAAACTGTGGTAAAAACAAAGAAGTGGCACACGAGCTGCAGGGGAGTGTGTCACTGATGTATTTACCACATTTTGATGTCTTCTGTGATCTATTACTGAACAGACGCACGGCAACATGGAGTCTATTTGTTTTATATACTAAAGAAAGAAAATGCAAGCAAAAATCTTGTTTATTTTCACATTTCTGGAAAAATAGTTGCAGTGATGACGTAATCTGTGCATCTGTCCTCTAATAGATCATAGATAAGAACCAATCACAACACGCGAACTATTCACCTTATTATATAAATATGGATATAACAATAGTATGCTAATAATGAGAAATTAATAACGCTAAAAAATTTCAATGATATTACTGAGATATATAACTATCTGAGTATGATATATGTAGGATTTCATTGATTTCAGGCTTTATTTAAACGGATGCACTGTGATGTAATAAAACAGTTTCTTTCTCTGTTGGTCTTAAAATTGATGTTAAAAATTTGGGTGTGCCTTAAGACATATTTCGGGCTCTATAACGATAGTAATAAGTTTTGTAGGCACTACCTCTTATCCTCTAACTTTGCATCGAAAAGTGACTGAGACAGACTATGATGATGGACTTCTAATAACTCTATATCGACTGATAACAAGGCATTTACATAACCCATTGTCGGGAAAATGAATTGGAAAGCACTCTCTTTTGGACCCATTCTAAATCGTCACTTAAGTATCTAGTACTGTAAGCAAGGAGTGATACAATGGAGCAGCATAATCACAAACTGACCTGATGCAGCTAGTATAAAACAGTAAAATAAGAGTTACAATATTGCAGATATTAGGATCTGGCAGTGTATTGTCTGGAACTAAGTTTGGTCAAATTTTGAAGGGAAAACTAGCAAGTTATGATTTGTGGGAACAATAAAAAATTGGGGTCACCAAGCTTTAAGTTATCATCAAGCTTTAAGTTATCATCATTTAAAGCTAAAACTAGGGAGGAGTGATTCACTAGTTGGAACAGCATAATCACAAATTAACCTGATGCAGCTAGTATAGAACAGTAATATGTCAGCCTCCAGGATGTTTGCGCATTTGAGTTGTGTAAAAAAGTACAGCTGTTTGGACACTTTCATTTTGATCTCTAACACACGTGTGCATGTTCCACATCAGGTCGCTTGTAATTGTGATGCCCAGCAATTTTGCCTTTCCCACAATTTCCAAAGCTTGACCATTAACATATAATAATGTTGCCTTTCCCACAATTTCCAAAGCTTGACCATTAACATATAATAATGCAGTTCTTTGCATTCATCACTAGTGAGTTGAAATCTGTTATGTTACCACTATTCTACACGGTCTACAAGTAGCTGTGCATTGCTTGTTGCCCCCTTTAGGACAACCTTTGACACAGTTGTGTCATCTATGTACTTCCATAAATTTGTTGAACTGATACAGCTAAATCATTGACGGTAATATAATGAATAACCAGGGACCTAATTTAGTCCCCTAACTCAGGGACCCCAGAGGGGACAAGTCCCCACTCCAAAACACATCCCTCTGCGAGTTTGATTCTCTCATAATGGTTGCTAAAAAAATTGATGATCCAATTAATTGAGCGGGATGGCCAAAGGCAGACCGCGTTGAGGTTTCGGTCGAATTTCATTTTTTTCATCATAGCCAGATATTGCAATGTTTTTTTTAAAGTTTCCCGTATCCTGCAGGAAGTCTCAAGAGAATGGTTCGATTTCATTGGCTCTCAAGAAAATCGTGCAATTTCATTGGCTTTTCATCATCATCACAGCATGTTTACTTTGTTTTAGCAGCTGGGATTCAAAGGCCACCTTCCACTGTGTATGAATGATAAAACAGTTGGCAAATACACAACACTAACAGAGCCAATTAAAATCTTTGTTTATTTACCAAATTGTTGATATGAGTTGCTATTATATGGAACTGTTACATTTTTTCTGGGACGAACCTTTGTCTGAGATGAACTTCATCTGGCAAATGAATATCATTTCAAGTACTTCACACTCACCATGCAATTCTTTGACAGCAACAATCCTCTCCTCTCCATACGAATGGGCCCAGTCTTGCTCATTAGCAAAGTACTGAAGACCATCTGTCAGTTTCGCTTTCTTGACTCTTCCAAACGCTCCCTGGCCTAGTTCCTCAATGAATTCTGTTCTGATTGGGGGTATTTCGCTGGCATCCAACAATTGGATGTCCCTGCCACTCCTAATAGGATTAAGGTAAACAAACGATTCTTTGAATCTCACCCATAATACATAACCTATAATTCAGGGAAGTCAAACTGCACATCCTTACCGATTCCGTTTTCATAGACTATTTGATCTGTGAAGTTTGTAATGCCAGGGAAACGTACACTAAAGTCATCTGAAATTATACGTTATCTCTGAACATATCTTGTTTAGTCCAATCCTTTAAATATAACTATATACTAGCAGGGAAACTATTAGTTTGGTACGCTTCCAGTATAGAACCTTACTTATGCCATACCAAATAAATGTGCTTACCTTCTTGCACGTCGTTGTCTCTTTCTGTAATACACAAAGCCAATAACAAGCAGGAGGGCAACCAAAGATGAACCACCAACAGGAAAGACTATCTTCAACAAAACTGTTTCAAACAATACATCAGCAAAGCTTATAAAACTAAAATAGTTAATAGGTAAAGAAGGTATTTGGTGTGTTTTGGCATGCTTGTGTTTTTATTTGTTGCTCATGTTAATGTCTAGTTGCAAAAAGAGTTCTACATTCGACCTAATACACCTTTTGCTGTTCATTTACAGAAAATATCCATTCATTTGTGTAAAAATATGTTTCATTATGGTCAATATACTCTCATTAACACCAGTATGACCTTCATTTTAGCGAAAGGAACATTCAAGAATAACATCTGCACATGTATTATCATTCAAAATCACCAAAAGATAAACAGTACCTTGGGTGTCTCTAAAACGAAGACCTCTAAAATGAAGACCCTAAGACCCTAATACCTTAAGACCCCAAAAACTCTAAAATGAGGACCCCCTAATTTTCTAAGCATTTTTCACCTTTAGAGAAGTTTTGCTACTTCTTTATCTGGCCAATTGTGTTCATATATATTGGTGTCAATGTTTTATCCGCCATCTTGAGCTGAGTAACCAGGCTCCCATACTTGGCCGGAAGTTACCTACTGATTTCCTTCCTTCTGTCAATCATGGGGAGGAAGAGAGAGAGCGCGCTCTGCTGTGTTTTCCCGGCACAGTTTGACAAGTGATTGTTAGTCAATTTTTGGATCTTTCCTGTGTTTTCTCTGTTCTGTCTATGAATGGTATGTTTCATCGGACCAGCCATGGATTGGTGAGTGAATCGAACATGATTTAATTTGATTTAATTCCGACATCTTAGTAGTGATTCATTTGCTTGTACCTATAACGTTAACAAAAAACAATAGCTAATTAGCGTAATTCTTTTGAACAGAGATATCTTGCAAAACTTTCCACGAATATTTGTTTATAGAACAAGCGACCGTATGTACTTTTTTAAAATTGCATTTTCACAATCCTCCCCTTGCTGATATAGATTTGGCCTCTTATGAACCTTTTGAGTGCAACTCAGAAGGCGCACCACTGTATACATGTGACATAGTGACAGTTAGATTTCCCCAGAAATGCCACGAAGAAATAGAATCCCATTTGAACACCTCGAAAGGATAATTGGGGCCTTTGAAGATGTACATGTAATTAATAGTTGCAGATACACTTGCAATCAACAGATCCACAGCCAGAAGTATTGTGTCGAGATATGTAAGGGAAGGCAAAATTGCCGAAAGACCACAAGGCCCCAACCATGTTAGGGTAGATAATGAGATGAGAGACTGCCTCAATGAAATTTTGAGTGAAAATTGCTTACTGACACTAACAGAGCTTAATCAAGAGTTGAGACAACGCCTTCTTTAAAAACCTAGCATCTGCGACCGCACTGTGGCAAGAACCCTGGAAGGAAATTGTTGTTTCGTGTAAAACTGGCCAGATCTGTTCCTGTGGAAAGAAACTGCCCTTATGTCATTCAGAAATGACTGGACTATGGCAACTGGTTCATGGGCCATGCAATGGTGAACCACAATGTATTCATAGACGAATGTGGTTACAACAATTATTTGGACTGCAAGAAGTCACGGAAGAGCAAGAAGAGGGGAACAGGCCTATATACAGGTCGGTGGTCAGCGTGGAAAAAATGTTACTGTCACAATGGCCATTTCACCCACCAATGGTCTGGTTTGCTACTCTTCAGCTGAAGATATGATGTCTTCTTGGCACAAACAAGACTAAACCTTGATCCTGACGAACATGTTATCTTAATTTATGACGGAGCACCAGCCCACCATAACCCTGCTCTTCCTGGTCCCAACACAGAACTAAAAAAGGTTAACACCCTACAATCCATTCTTGAACATTGTAGAACAAGCAATAACTTCCTTGAAAGCGGCAATCAAAGCAGACATCAGCTGTCCTGAGATACAGGAGCAGATGAATAACATAGAAGAAGCAAGACGCCCTACAGCGAAACATTGGTACCATTACGGCAGATAAATGCTGACAATGATATCATTTCATGCAAACATATTTGCCACGATGCCTCACTAGTGAGGCAATAAGAGGCATAAATTGTTCAGCGAATTTGATAATGCTTCTTCAAAATGTTATTATGGCTGCAATGTTTGTCTCCCCACACTAAAGATTGCTAACTTCATGGAAATGGTTGTATAATAATGCAATTGATTGTAAGTTCTCATGTAAATTGTGTTATTGAAAGTCTTTTGATTGTTGATTGTCGTTTCATGACAACGAATTTTCTTTAGACAAAAATGAAAATACATTTACAGCCAATGAATGTCAAACGAAGGTATTGTTTATCTTTTGATGATTCTGAATGTTAATACATATGCAAATATTATTCTTGAACGTTCCTTTAGTGGAAATGAAGGTCATATTGGTGTTAATGAGAGTATATTGACCATAAATGAAACATATTTTGACAAATGAATCACTATTTTCTTTAAATGAATGGCAAAAGGTGTAATTATAAATATAGACCCTTTTTTATAATGGCGCCAGACAAATTATTCTTTTATTTCTATGGTAATTAGCCTATAATAACAGCCTCATTAGCATTTGCAAAATTAAATAAGTGAGGTTAATAAGCCTAATTTGCATACATACAAAATGAAGGAGGCCTATTGACTTGAAGGTCGGCAAGTTCACTCTACCCTTGTCTCGGCTTAAACACTTGCTCAACAATGGTAACCCTAGTAAACATGATACATGGTAACCTGAGTCGACTCAAGGCAAAAGGTCTTTGCAAAGATGTTTCCACTTAAAGGAAGACGTTTAAAACTGAGAGGACAATTTGTTAACACTACCCACGGTACCCAATCATTCTATTAGACTGCTTAACCAGCTGGTGAAAACGCTTTAGGTCGATTGCAGTCCTCAGCCATATTTTCAAAGTAACTAGCAATGTTTCTTACCATCTTCTTTTGTCTTAGCAACCACCACAGAACTCTTTGCTCCATCACCAATAGACGTAAATGCAAGGACTTGAAATTCATACTCTGTAGACGCACTCAGCCTAGTAACAGTTATTAAAGTTTTTTCAACCTGCAAGGTGTTTGGCACGTCGTTAGAACCTTTCTGTTTAAAGAACAATTTAAATCCTTTGACAATTCCATTGCGAGATTCTACTGGTGGTTCGTCCCAAGTCATTACAATAGTAGTAGAGGTACTTGCGACTGGTGTTAAGCCACTTGGAGCTTCTGAAGGAACTAGATGAGCAGGTCAAGAAGATAAATAAATAAGATTATTACACAGAAGTAAACAGAGAAGATTAAGATGGCTTAGTTCGGTCCAGTTCAAGTATGGTCGGTACCATCCGACAGACACATCAACAAAGGTCAACAAAAGGCTCTCAAAACTAATATTAAAATGACCTTGAGACTGAAGTCACGAGAATGTGGGCAATGAGGACAGAGATTGTATCAACAATATTATTGTTGGTGTGCTGTAACATATTAGAAATTGAATGGACCAGAATTTAGGAAAGTTCCCTGGAGCCATTAATTAACATCAATGAGCTGCAAAAGGTCATCCTCTTAGAAACCATATAAATCTAAAATATCAACTTTCAATGAATTTTCAGATACTGTATTCCGAAAAAATGATTGCATTTAATTAAAGCAAAAGGTAGAAACGTGCAAAATATGAAATTACCAGTATTACTC
>JAEMWC010001433.1:75000-90000 GCA_016490735.1 Pachyseris speciosa
ATTGAATCTGGAGGGTTGATTTTTTGTCGGCACCTTTGAAAAAAATGTCCTGAGGGTCCAAATTTTGTTGGCTTCTTTGAAGAAAAGTTCCGACCCCCCCCCCCTCCCTTTTGCAAAAACTCGCCATCCTTAGGGGGGTGCGGATAAAAAATAGAACGACCCGAGGACGTCGTTTAAAATACTTTAGGGAAAAGAAATAAACTGGTTTTGTAGATATTAAAGTATAATTATATTTGCACTGTAACCTTTTTGTTCAACTCACATAAGACACGACACTCACTAAATGTTTGTAGCGCTTTGAGCAAATAATTCATCCACTACTTCCACTAGCAAACAAGAAACAAACACTGTTTGTTGGCTGATCCTGTTTTAAATGGCAACTCCCTGAAAAGTTCCTCTATACACCGATAAGATAAGATAAGAACTTCATTTTATCACGCTAGCCTATTTAACAATGTAAAAAAACGATAGCTGGTTTCCAGTGGGGGCGTGAGCTAAGTATAAAAATTAAAAATATCCTAAAATATACTAACAACCGTAATTAAAACTATTCGTGCATTTAGTATTACTCTAAGTATAATAATTAAAATATACTAAATATAGTGACAACCACGATTAATGCTATTCATTCAATTAAATATAACCCTAGGAAAAAGATAACTACATGATATTTGGTCTATAGCTTGAAATAAGCTTATCAAACGTAGCCAAAGTTTCACAATTACGTATTTCATTAGGTAAGGAATTCCAGACCCTAGCACCATTGTAGCTGAAACTCTTCTTTAAAAATTCAGTCTTTGGCAATGGAAGGGCCAACTTATTATCGGTGTTCCTTAGATGATAACTGTAAGCTGAGCACAAGTTCCTAAAGATATTTGAAAGCCTCGCTGGTGCCAAGTCATGTAGAACCTTAAACATTTGCCTACCCTTAATACGAAATCTGCGTTCGCTTAGTCAACTCCAGTCAAGATGGCGCAGGGCTAATTCAGACTGTCCAGCCTCGTTTTTGTAACGCATGATCACCCTAGCGCATATGCTATGGAGTTTCTGAAGCCTTTCGACTAATACACTTCCTAATGAATCCCAAACATCACAACAATAATCAAAGTGAGACATGATTAGAGCATTATAAACTGAAACAAGTACATCTCAACTTGCAAAATCTCTAAGCCGCTTTAGAGCACTAATTCCTGTTGTAATCTTTTTAGTTATTTCTTCAATATGCTTGCTCCACGTAAGAGATTCATCAATATACACTCCAAGTATTTGTGTATCTCTGACTGTTTTGATCGGATCTCTCCCAATACATACATTTGGTTCCAAAGGAAGCTTAGTCAGTCTTGATATTTCTCAATGGATATTTCTCAACTCATCATCGCTCGTCAGAAGTTCGAGTTTTTCATCTCCGATTCTTTATCTTCTTTTTCGTATCTTCGCCTCATTGTTCTTTAGTTCTGAAGTGCTTAAGTTCCAAGCACATGTTCATTTGAGTGTGATTAGAAGGACTAGAGGTCAGAATTCCTGAATCGTTTGTTTATCACTGTCAAACTCGAAGGAATCATTTGATTTCTTTGAACCAGGTGTGCGTTTCTCGAAACTTCTGAAAACGTTCAGGTCCGAAAAAGTATTTTACGTGCATTAGGTTCATTACCAGAAACTCTGTTTCTAATATTTGTAATGATCATTTAAGAAAAGCATGCAAGAAAACTGGGAAATACATTGGGCTACTTTGTTCAAAAAGCCAGTACCAAGCGATATAAAACCAACTTGAAAAATACTTTTCGGGCCTGAAATGGTTTCCGGAGTTTTGAGAAACGCATGCCTGTATCTTTCAATTGCAACAAGATTCTGTCAATGAAGTTAAATTATACTGACTGGTCATTTGAGCATCACTGACATTAATAATAAACTTTGCGTGGAATTTATTCGAAACAAGAGGCTACAATTAGCCAAAACTCGGGCTTGCAAAAAACAGTATTGTATCCCTAATTTAGCGCTAAACAAAATAATAGAGAGAAGTCTGTTTTTCTTGCATTGGACGCATAGTGCTTAGCTTGTGTTGGAGTCTATTTCTTTCGAACCCTATCAACATATATCTCTCTAAAATCACAGAATTGCTTTATAGCTCGACCATTGAGAACAATAATTATAACACTTGTAAAAAATATTTCTAAAAGAAGAAGAAAAAGAGAAACGAAAAAAAGACAAAACAAAACAAAAACAAAGAAAAAACACCTATATATATGTCACTAATGGTATCGAACCCAGGTTAGCTGCGTCAGAGGCAGGAACAACGACCTGTAGGCTGAGCTGAACTACAAACGGCACATAGAACCCACAGTATCTTGGTTTCCTGTTTAATTCTCGACGAGATAACTCCCTAGAAATCTTACAGATCTTGCTGAAACTCTCACAGGAAAATACTCGCTACTTGCTTGTCCCGTCCGGTTCTAACATGCTCGCACGTGTTCGTTACCTTATATGGTAGTGCTATCAAACGTCACAAAACTATGAGGGGTATGGTCAGTAAGAACTCTCGTATACAACTCCCCTAAAAATTGTAGCTCGCAATTTTTACAGTTACCTTTAACTAGAAACTAGTCCGATTCGCTTAATGACAGTCCAGTTTACTTAAACACAGTTCAGTCTTAATTCTCTTCTGCTAGCACTTGCTCTGCAATTCTCAGAGCAGCCCTACGAGCTGCAGTTCGTCTTGGTCTCTGGGCTCCTGGATCAGCTTGATCTTTCCTCCCCTCTTGTGGTTGGTCAACATTCTCCACTGCTCTGATCTCCAAGGGGTAAACTAGCTGAGGTGGTCGCTCCATAGTATGTCTCTTGTGTAAATGTCACTCCTCTGACGACGCCATCTTTGCCTTTGATAAGACGCACCATTTTACCCCTTTTCCATTCCCACGGTTCTTTTCGTCTCCAATGATAAGCACGATTTCACTCACTTGAGGCGTAGCTCCCGACACCTTGTTAAGTCTGTGACTCTTCATTAAGCTATGGACATAATCCCTTTTCCAGCGTTTCCATGCATTAGGCTTAGCCTCTTCCAAGCGCTTGGTCATCCTTGTTAGCTTTTCCGTGTCTGAGCCTTCAGTGTCTTCTACTACATACGCATCTTGTCCCCACAGAATCATGTTCGGCGTAAGCAGTGTCTCTTCTTCTCCCTCTGCTTCAAAGTATGTCAAGGGACGATTATTAAGATTTCTTTCAATGTCCATGATGACTGATTCAAATGCTTCATAGGAAAGATGTGACCACACTAAGGTCTTGCACATGGTCTTCTTAATCTCCTTGATCAGTCTCTCATAGATTCCTTCCTACCAGGGTGACTTTGAAAGGTTAAACTGCGAACTTCTCACATGGTAGATAATTCTGCTGCTTCTCGCTTTTCCTGCCTGTCTTGATCCAATCTGCTGTGGCCTTAAACACCTTGGCATTATCAGAGATGATGATGCGAGGTCTTGTTTAACGCGAGATAAAAGCATTAAGCTTGCTCTTGAATTATCTCCAGTTTGGGTCCTTGCAACTTGTAAATGGATTGCTCTGGAGCTGGCACAGGTGAAAATAATAACATAGCACTTTCCTTCTTCTTTCTTGCCGACCTCGTAGATGAAGGGTCCGCCAAAGTCTACCCCGGTTACTTCAAACGGTCTGCTTCCCTCCGTTCTATATTCTGGCAAAGCGCTAGTTGACGGTACTCCATATGGTTTTGTGGAGAACTCCTTGCAGACGTTGCACTTCTTAATCACCTTCTTGACTTTCGCTCTCAACTTCGGTATCCACCAGTTCTCCCTCACGCTCGCCATCGTATTCGCAATACCAAGATGCATGACCTGATTGTGGATGCGAAGGATAAGCTTCTCTGCAAGTGGTCCTCCTGGAAGGTAAATTGGCCTGTATCCTTTAATTCTACCTTGATACTTGAGAACACCTGTATGTTCATCCTTGACTAGATTCCATCCCGGGGACCGTAGACACGTTTCGTCTGCTTTCTGAACTCGCTTCACCCAGCAGTTACTTGCAGTGGTGATTTCTTGGGTTACTAAAGGCCTGGCGTTTTCTTTATTTTGTTCCTCCTCGCTCTGCAGTTGCTGATGAACCTTAACACCCATGCTGTTACTCTAATTGTCCGCCAGTACGTACTCCTTTCCAGCAACGCATCCCACTCATCCAACTTGCGCTCTTGTGTGCGAAGAACTGCTTCTTGGGTGGGCTTGCACTCCTTTTCTGACTCTTCGGTGCTCTTTAGCTTTGGCTGGTGAGGCCACTCCCTCTTTTCCAAGAGCCACTCCGCACCAACAAACCACTTTCCTCTCTCCATCTTCGCAATGGTTGTGTTCGTTACCTTATATGGTAGTGCTAGCAAACATCACAAAACTATGAGGGGTATGGTCGGTAAAAACTCTCGTACAAGGCCTCAGAGGCTCATCATAATGTAATACGATAAAGATAGTGTGTTGATTCCCAAAAACTCAAAAACTTGTTTTCGCTTCGTGGGATAATTGTTTGAGAAAGGAAACGCTTATCAAACGATGTAGGATTTTTTCGCATAAACGTTAATGGCGTCTCGGTGAAATGTGCGGAGAAAAATAATCAGCAGAGTGAAACTGTTTAGAAATACGTCAATCCAGGGTCATTTGAAACATAACAAAAGGAACGTTTCTGCGGTCAGTAGTATATGTTCAGCATTTAACTCCGTTTTAGTGGGTTTCCCTTGAGTTCCGTGTGGGTTCCCTCGCAAAAAGTGGGTTCCCTTTATTAATATGCATAACGGTCGAGTCAATGACGTCACCTATTGTGATAACCTAGGTAAAAATGGGTTCCTCCATACTAATGAAGTGTCTAGCTAGCTAGGTAAAAATGGGTTTCTCCATACTAATAAGCATCGCTCTAATACAATGAAAACAATAGGCCGGCCCAAACTTACCCGGGCTCTTTTAACTGATTGGGTTATTCCAAACTCTATGATATGTTCAAAATAAAACTTCCTTGCTATTGCTTTTTGCTAAGGAAAAAAAAACTTTTCGCTATCTGCCATATTCTTTAAAACATTGCTCCAAACATGCAAGTCGAGTGGCAACAAAACTGATCCATCTATTCGAAAAATCGCTTGGCTCTGGCTGTTCTTTTATTAAGCGGTATTTCCGTTCACACAACCAAAACAAACACATGACAGAAATTTTAACCGAAAACTGCGTTCTCTTCTATCTCAATACTGAAAATCCCGATGCTATCTGAGCTGTCAGCTTTGGCGATGAGAGAGAAAATAAATTTTTAGCTAACTTTTCTTGTTTTCCGCTCCGTTAGTCACTAATTATTCAAAACTAGTGATCCAAACTGCCCTATATTTGCATACAAACTTTGCAGTAAAAAAGCCCATGGGAGAACCTTCTACCATTCAACAACGACAATAGACGGCTTTAGTTGTTTGGAACGATCAATACAAACACGCGACTAATATAAATTACACGTTTCTTAAGAGACAAACATAAACTTTATTGTCTTTTCTCAGCGAATACAGAAACAATACAGAAAGTGATTTGAAATGAATAAACGTCAGTCATCCTCTTAAAATTCGTGTGGAGGAAAATCAATAGTCTTCATCTTCGCTTGGAAGATAATGACTCCTCTTAAAAGTTTCTGAATCAAAGTGTTGCACTGCGTGACAACCAGAATGTTTTGGGACAACACGTTTCTTGAATCATTATTAGCGAATACAGAAAGATTAAAATACACAATGAATAAAAATCAATCAAGTTTCTCTATACTGCAAATTAAAAGACTTTAAACTTTCCCTCGCCGTATATTTTCTAGTAAAGTTATATCAAAGATTTCCCTCCTCCTCCTCAATTCTATTATTTTCCCTCCTCCTCCTCCTCCTCAATTCTATTATTTTCCCTCCGCCTCCTCCTCCTCCTCAATTCTATTATTTTCCCTCCGCCTCCTCCTCCTCCTCAATTCTATTATTTTCCCTCCTCCTCCTCCTCCTCAATTCTATTATTTTCCCTCCTCCTCCTCAATTCTATTATTTTCCCTCCTCCTCCTCCTCCTCAATTCTATTATTTTCCCTCCTCCTCCTCCTCAATTCTATTATTTTCCCTCCTCCTCCTCCAGAACCACCACCACCAGAACCACCACCAGAACCACCACCACCACCCACCACTGCCACCACCACCACCACCAGAGGAGGAGGAGGGAAATCTTTGATATAACTTTACTAGAAAATATACGGCGAGGGAAAGTTTAAAGTCTTTTAATTTGCAGTATAGAGAAACTTGATTGATTTTTATTCATTGTGTATTTTAATCTTTCTGTATTTGCTAATAATGATTCAAGAAACATGTTGTCCCAAAACATTCTGGTTGTCACGCAGTGCAACACTTTGATTCAGAAACTTTTAAGAGGAGTCATTATCTTCCAAGCGAAGATGAAGACTATTGATTTTTCCTCCACACGAATTTTAAGAGGATGACTGACGTTTATTCATTTCAAATCACTTTCTGTATTGTTTCTGTATTCGCTGAGAAAAGACAATAAAGTTTATGTTTGTCTCTTAAGAAACGTGTAATTTATATTAGTCGCGTGTTTGTATTGATCGTTCCAAACAACTAAAGCCGTCTATTGTCGTTGTTGAATGGTAGAAGGTTCTCCCATGGGCTTTTTTACTGCAAAGTTTGTATGCAAATATAGGGCAGTTTGGATCACTAGTTTTGAATAATTAGTGACTAACGGAGCGGAAAACAAGAAAAGTTAGCTAAAAATTTATTTTCTCTCTCATCGCCAAAGCTGACAGCTCAGATAGCATCGGGATTTTCAGTATTGAGATAGAAGAGAACGCAGTTTTCGGTTAAAATTTCTGTCATGTGTTTGTTTTGGTTGTGTGAACGGAAATACCGCTTAATAAAAGAACAGCCAGAGCCAAGCGATTTTTCGAATAGATGGATCAGTTTTGTTGCCACTCGACTTGCATGTTTGGAGCAATGTTTTAAAGAATATGGCAGATAGCGAAAAGTTTTTTTTTCCTTAGCAAAAAGCAATAGCAAGAAAGTTTTATTTTGAACATATCATAGAGTTTGGAATAAACCAATCAGTTAAAAGAGCCCGGGCAAGTTTGGGCCGGCCTACTGTTTTCATTGTATTAGAGCGACGCTTATTAGTATGGAGGAACCCATTTTTACCTAGCTAGCTAGACACTTCATTAGTATGGAGGAACCCATTTTTACCTAGGTTATCACAATAGGTGACGTCATTGACTCGACCGTTATGCATATTAATAAAGGGAACCCACTTTTTGCGAGGGAACCCACACGGAACTCAAGGGGAACCCACTAAAACGGAGTTAAATGCTGAACATATACTACTGCGGTCAGTTTCAAGTCACGCAAGTAAAAACTAATCACTTATCATTCAAAAACTAATGTCCAGAAATTGAGATATTGTGGGAAAATAGTAAATAAACTACCTGCCAAAGTCTCAGGGGTGTGTGATATCTCGTACTTGAGTTATTCAACAAAATGTACATCTCAATGAAGCGGACACAGGGAAACATGGCAGTCCATCTGGAGTTAACTTTGGTCATGTTAAAAGCTTTCTTCTCGCAGTTGAACTTGCAAACATTCGTATAGACACTTGTCTCAATATATTAGTTGTTCAGACTTCAAAGACACAAGGTGAATCGACGTTTTCCGATATGTGACAACAGGCATATGATGTTGTGAGTTGTTATTTTTAGCCTTAACCCTTGCGCAGAAATGCCGGAAGTGAGCTTTGTGGAGAAACGCGACGTGGACAACAAAGAAGAATAAAGAGAAGAAAGGACGGGATTTTAAACCTCGGGCGCTCTTCGAATACCGAGTAAAAAGGCAGTCAATGAAGATAAGAAATTTGTAGACCTTTTCCACCATACAAAGAATGTTCCCTTAGACTTCACACACTTTAAACCATTCTTTGGCTTCTTTCAACTAAATCGAAACCTTGAGAGTCCTTGTAAAGCTTAATTTAGAAGATTGGTTTAAGCTGGTTCCCAGAATTGCTGCTCAGCACTTTAAGATTGTTTCAAATCTAGTGAGTTGTTTGAAGCACTTTAGCAATAAAAACAACAATTGTCAAGAATGAGACTAAATGTGTATTTTCATTTCTAACCCAGGGTTCTTGGCCAGTAACTGTCACTAGTTCACTGAGCTTGCTCCAGGAGGGGCAGTCCCCAAAACATTTGAAGGTCTTAGAATGGCCAGTGGCCGGCCTTGGCCAGGCCAGGCCAGCCTGGCTAGATATCAGGCCGCTTTTTTCAGTGATGAGGGCTCTCACTCATTTCAGTGATGAGGCCAGCCACTCATTAGCATTTTTCGGCATTAGCATTTTTGAAAAATGTTAATTTTGGGCCGGCCCAGGCAGGCCTCTTTTTTGCACGGGTAAACGGATTTAAGTGTCTCATCTACTAAATTTCACGTACTCAACACCCAAGCAATGATTTGAGTAAAATAATACAGTTTGTCCAGTGAGATTATTAACAATCTCTTACCATCTTCCTTTGTCCTTAGAATCACAGACGAGCTCTTGGGTCCATCTCCAGCTACAGTGGAAGCTAGAACTTGAAATTCATACTCTGTGTATTTTTCAAGCTCACTCACGTTGGTTGCAAGGTTTGCTGAGCTGTTAATTGTCAGCATGGTTGGGTGGTTTTTGCTAACACCTCGCTGTGTGTAAAACAGTTTAAATCCTGTGATGTTTCCATTTCTGGCATGTTCTGGTGGTGGTTGCCAAGATGCAGTCACACTGGTAGATGTTTGTGCAGTCACATTAAGACTGGCTGGAGCCTGAGAGGGAACTGCGATAAACAAAATAATGTCCAGTTAAACATCTACAACCATGGACAAAAGTAGTTGAGACACTACGCGAAAAGAACACTTTTTGTTAAGCGTGTGATTTTTCCAGTCTACTCTTCTCATATTTCGCCCCCTCCCCCATTTCAATGTTGTAGCCACGGGACAGTGTCCATGAAGCGTGTTTCAACTTTGAAAGGGTAGAGGGAGGTTCCCTATCGATGAAAAGAATTTTGCATTTTTCAATTGTCTTAGGATGCTGATAAAAGGCGTGTGTTTGGCAGAAATGTCTCAACACTTTTGTCAATGATTGTCCGAGTGAGAGTCTGTTAGCATTAACAATCGTAAGGTGTTTTTATAGGCAAGGGGGTGAAGTTTTCCGCAAAGTATTTGGATGCAATGTCAAAAAATGTGGATATGGTTGCATTTTATGGACTCAGTCAATTTGAATGCAAATAATATGTTGTGGGATAAGTATTTCATGCCTTGCCTGGCGTGGTGATTTTGTTTGATAGTATATTTATGCCCGTTAAAAGTTGCCATGGACTTGCTACAGGCCTATAATAGTAACAGCTCCAGCTGCTCTGAAGATGAGTGCTTAACAGAAAAAGAATTTTGCAGCGTGTACTTAATAACTTATAGTCAGGCGGATCTTGTGAAATTTCCAACTCGCGAAGAATTAGCACGTGTCACGGAGGAGTCCTTTTCAACAGGCGCGGCAAACGTTGTTCAGTGGGAGTGTTGTCGTGACAAACATAGCAAAAGCAGAGAGCATTATCATTTAGCAATTAAACTTGACAGAAACCAGCGGTGGATGATGTCCAAACGCTATTTGTATACTGAGATCGCCATTACACAGCACTTGGTTGTATGTGACTAAGTCAGATCGCAAGTATCAGGAGAGCACAGGGAACCCATATCTACATAACCAGGGAGAACTGCAAACTGATCCTGCCAGCAGAAGCCGTAGACAAAGTACTAGGAGATTGGAAAGCACACAACATGACAGGGATGGAGATAGTAGTGAAAACAGTTCTGATGGGAGAATGTTTAAAACAGTAAAAGCAAGGAAAAAACCACGTTTGTCGGCCTTTGAAGTGTCTGAAATTATTGTTGAGGGTGGTGGTGGTGTGTGTGTGTGTGTGTGTGTGTGTGTGTGTGGGGGGGGGGGTAGTACTTCCAGAAAACGTGGATGTGGGTGTGCGGCCAGCTTCCATAAACCCTTACCCCATTTAAAAGCAAAATCTGTTATTTTCCCCACCCTCTTTCAGACCTGACCAAAAATTCGTTACTTTATTTCAGACCTATTTCACGTACACGGTTGGTGTAAAAAGAACTTGAGAAGGGTTTTTGTTGATGGTCTTATCACCAAATAAAAATGACATGATGCAGGACTAGAGAGCAGTCAAACCATACCCAATTTCAAATGGAAATGGTCAAAATTGATACCATATTTCAGAGCAAAAGGGCTAAAAAAAACCCATGCATTTGGGGCCGCACATACCAATATAGCCCATAAAAGGGAGTACCCCACCCCCACCCACCCCCCTTGAAATGCCAAGTTTTCGTTTAGTAACAGCGGTACGTGTCTACAGTCAAGCGCCTTCACTCATTGTCATTGTCTCTCATGTGGATAAAGCGTTACCATTAAGACGCAAAACAACCAGTGTTAATTTAGTGACTTCAAAGGAGAATTGGATAAAAAATTTACTCAACATTTAATAAGCAAGGTGGTGTAGGTTACATGTTAAAAGAAACAGATCAATATTTGGTTCTACCATCTTTCTTGCTAATGATTAAGTCCATTCTTTTGATCATCGTTTCTATAATGTTATCAATGACTCCCTTATCCATACTCAATATCGTCATTCGAACGCATTCAGAAAAGTCCTCAAATCTCTCCCATGCGATATTCTTCTGGAGGGCATCTTTTTCTAAGTGACCTTTCACAACCTTAAAAAAAGTTTTTGTTAGGATTAATATCCGGACTCCTTGGCAGGATGGAAAGCAATTGGGCTCCCACATTTAACCATGAATAGCGTGCGATTACACTGTTTTGGCTTGTACCAACAGTTTCGAGTCACCCTTGTTAGCCTTTTCAAACATGTTCAAAAATTCTCTTTCAATTAGGCCTTTGAAATACTGTCCGTCTAGTTTGCTGTATTGTTTGCAAAGGAGTACTCCTTCTTGGTAACTGATAGTGACCATAAACTTGGCCATCCGACCCCCAGAACCACAATGAGACCCTTTAGCTGTGCATCCAATACTGACCCCCTCCTCCAAATGCGTCCTTTGCTGCTCGAGCCTGATTGGCTGGATTATATTTATGCACAAAACTTACACCATCTAAATAAAAGGCAACTTGTTTAGTCCATAAAGAGCTCGAATAGTCTTACTTTATGGTACATGAAAATTTAAGCCTCTTTTCCTGATCTGCTTATGTTAGTATTCCTTTTCTACGTGCTTGTAATTACTTGTAGCCGTGTCTATATAAAAGACGCCCCACAGTTTCGTATGATACAGTTCGTGGATTTATTCCGGCCTCGCACATAAGGCTTTTAATGGTGAACGAACCTTCTTTTCTCCTCAGAACATCTATCTGCCGCAATAGCAATCGTTCATCATGTGAAGTAAGCTTCTGAGGGCGTCCGATGAGAAGAGTTCGTTCAATGCGCACAGCCCTTATTGCACTTCTTTCATTCTTGAGGATACGGTAAAGATGTACGGGAAATATTATAGTTCCTCACGATGTCTTGCTTCTTTTTGCCCTGAATTGTCACCAAAAAACGAAAATACGCCCGCCTTTCTGCATCAATTGGGGCTCGAAAAACCATTTTTTAAAATAACTATTACCAACAATTCACCTTTGTGACGTATTAATTGCATTCCACCGGCACAAGACAGGACTTTTAGTTTGCAAATGATGATGGGGAATATATGTAGTAGATGGAACTTCTAGTTGGTTAAGTGACAATGCTGAATATGCTTCTCACTGCGCAAAGTATAATTCAGACAATCATGGACAAAAGTAGTTGAGACACTGTGTGAAAAGAACACTTTTTGTTAAGCGCATGATTTTTCCAGTCTACTCTTCTCATATTTTGCCCCCTTCCCCCCATTTCAATGTTGTAGCCACGGGACAGTGTCCACAAAGTATGTTTCAACATTGAAAGGGGGGAGGGAGGGGCTTGAGTATCGATTACAAAATTTTTTCATTTTTCAATAAAATTAGAGTGCTGATAAAGGCGTGTGTTCGGCAGAAATGTCTCAACACTTTTGTCCATGATTGTAGTAATACAACTAATTCAACTCATAATTCAACTCGTTACCCCACTGCGGAGTCTGGTCCCAGGCTAGGAAAAAGTACAGTGCGCATCCCAAATTTAGGGGGGGGGGGAACAAGAGAAAAAAGATAAGTCTGTCCTCCTTATATCGATGCATTGCGCTTATCATGATGTTCGACTCTTTTTGTTTGTACCCTGTCAACATATATCCCTTAAAACTGACAAATTGCTTTACAGGTCAGGCATTGATAACAATAATAATACTTGTAAAAGAAAACAAAACAAAACAAAACAAAGCAATAAAAAAAGGAACGACTAAAAGAAAAAAAAACACAAAAACTCATATGTTGCACTATCATGATTCGAACCTGGAGTTTTCTGCATAACTAATGAGTAGAAAATAGTTTATTTATTCCATAGTCACCAGTCACATTGTTGACATTGATAGATAATGTTATTTCTGCTCAGGGTTTGAGAAAGAAAACGCTTATTCAAGCTTTTGTGCAGTTTTCCATGGACTGTCACTTATGACATTTATTACAGAGATGAAGTGTTGAAATATAACATCAAGATAATTAATAAAATTATAACTCATTCAAAACAACTGGCCTTTTCATTGAGTTGTAGTCAATGAATTTCCAGAAGAACCTTGGTAAGACATGTTTCACAGATGGATGTGATTTTGAAAGGGTTGTTCATGGTTTTTTAAGATTTTAACATCGCATTCCTCCCCGTCATTTGACCCTTTGATCCTAATTCAATTCACTGGTTAAACCTCGTGTCTAAACAACCATAATGATACAAGTATGCTATGGTTTTGTAAACAGGTTGGAAATAAAAAATCAAAAGAATACCCGGGCTTCAATTTGATGAAATTCCCATCTTGGATTAAAGTGTCCCATATACTAAATTTCATGTACTCAACACCCAAGCAATGATTTGAGTAAAATAATACAGTTTGTCCAGTGAGATTATTAACAATCTCTTACCATCTTCCTTTGTCCTTAGAATCTTAGACAAGCTCTTGGGTCCATCTCCAGCTACAGTGTAAGCTAGAACTTGAAATTCATACTCTGTGTATTTTTCAAGCTCACTCACGTTGGTTACAGGGTTTGCAGAGCTGTTAATTGTCAGTATGGTTGGACAGGTTTTGCTAACACCTCGCTGTGTGTAAAGCAGTTTAAATCCTGTGATGTTTCCATTTCTGGCATGTTCTGGTGGTGGCTGCCAAGATGCAATTACACTGGTAGATGTTTGCGCGGTCACATTAAAGCTGGTTGGAGCCTGAGAGGGAACTGCGATAAACAAAATAATGTCCAGTTAAACATCTAGTAATACAACTAATTCAACTCCTAATTCGTCTGGAAAACCTACCGCAAACTCATTAGCAACTTTCCATTAGATGTGTACTTTTGAAACAAAACAAATCATCAATATTCTGTTAAAGCATTTCTAACTAAAGGCACTTCTTTCGTAGTTGCTCTTAATTACCAGATATGTTTGCCAAACTTGTCACATTCTTTCAGTTGTGAAAATTATTTTTTCACACAATAATTAAATCCACACCTGAATTAGCCCTAAATTAGTCAAAATATGCAAATTAGGACAAACAAGGCTCTTGGGATTGCAACCTAATTTAGTTCATGACCAACTTTGGCCCTTTCAAAAACCTGCAGCTAATTATACTGGCACTATATTTTGAATCAAAATTTGTGACAAAAAGTATTCAAAAACAAGAGGCTACAATTAGCCTGAACTCAGGCCTGCAATAATGCAGTGTGCATCCCTAATTTAAGTGGGGGGAGGGGGGGGGGGGGGTGGGGGAACAAGAGAAATTGCTTTACAGGTCAGCCATTGATAACAATAATAATATTTGTAAAAAAAGAAAAAAAAAACAAAGCAATAAGAAAGTAATGAATAAAAGAAAAAAAAACACATGTATGTTGCAATATTGCGATTTGAACCTCGAGTTTTCTGTATCAGAGCAGAGCTAATGAGAAGAAAATAGTTTATTTATTCCAAAGTCACTAATCACATTGTTGACATCGATAGATAATGTTATTTCTGCTCAGGGTTTGAGAAAGAAAACGCTTATCAAACGGTTTAGGATTCGTTACATGGTCAGAGAAACCGCCGAAATTGCCCTAATTGGTTTTTCTTGAAAAATGTCTTTGAAGCTTTCATGCAGTTTTCCACGGGCTGTCACTTAAAACTGCATGAAAGGTCACTCAAGTCACGTGTGCGACAGGTCAAGATGACCAACCGTCTGTTTAACCCTTCTCTGCAGTGATGCGTGTTGGACACGTGCGCTAGGAAAATCGCGACACGGGTAATTAAGATCTGTGGTAATATTGTTTACAAAGTTCTAAATATAGAACTGTCACGGCACATGTGAGACTTCCAACCTTTTCCTAAATTTGGCAAAACTTGTTTTACGCGGCCAGACTTTACTGGATTAAAGTCTTTACAACTTTACAAAGACATGCGCAGGAAAATGTGTTTAGGTCTTTCAAATTGGATTGTATAACCTTGAGCACTCTCTTAATGCTTTAGATTACACTAGCTTAGTATGCAAATTTGTGATATTCCTGAGTCATGTAGATGAATGCTCTTGATGATGTAATGCTTTGCACTTTGGACTTCGGGCTGGCTTTAGCCAATGAAAACACTGCCACATGCCTTCTCTTGTGCATTGGCCAATCAAAACACTGTCATGTACAGTAATTGCATCGTGCACAGAAAAAAAAGACTGAAATCTGAGACGATTTATACCTCGCTCCCCTACATGTCCGAGTAATTACACTCTAGCTGGTCATGCTGCTTGTGGATGATTATACAAACTTCAACTGTTTTTTAAACTCGAGCCCCAGATAATCAGATCATCA
>JAEMWC010001433.1:95000-122500 GCA_016490735.1 Pachyseris speciosa
AGAGCTCGACAGGAGGTGCAAGGGATTAGGTATAGGAAGACCTTGGCCCCAAAGGGGCGAGTGAAAGCGAGGCCGACCGTCTGTGGAGGGGTGACCTGGGGGCCCATGAAATAATGGGAATGAACCTAGGATTAATTGACAAACTATGAACGTAACAATAAATCACGGTGTTCTCAACCTATCTAAAGTAATCATCAGATAAGGCAAGATGCCAAGTTCTTGGGTTATGAACCTGAGACTAATTGAAACTAAGAATTAGAACGGGACAATAAAAAAATAAATAAATAAAAAAAAATTAGTAACAAGGAGACATCATAGTGTTTCAAAGTACTGGTATCTAAAATAGTTATCAGTTAAGGCAGGAAGCCAAGTTCTTGGGTACTTGAAGGATAGCCTCTTTAGGGGTCTTGATATAACTTTGGTAAGCATTAGATTTCCGCCTTCTGAGGACTTTGATTAGCCAATCAGGAAGACCAACTGCTCCCGCTGTTGTGGCTGCGCCAATATGAAAGCTGTGTGAGGCAAAGTTTGCTTTGTCCAGGCCACAGACAGGGAGGAGGGTACGCGGGTTGGTAAGTGATGTGCGGTTAAGATTGCGCCCATCGGTGAATTTGAAGAGAGGATGGGAGGTACTCTGTCCATGTGTTTGAAGAAGATAGTCTTGGAGGGCGGTGACAGTGCAGACGGTAGAATTTGACTTAGCTATAGTGAGTTTGGCTGTCTCGCGGAAAGGGTCAGTTCGGACTTCTTAATAGTAATTTTAGGAAAATTCAGACTGAAAATATTAGGTTTAAAATTGATATCTGCTCTGGATAAGTGGATATGGGGATCAACCTCGCCATTGCAAGTGAATTTTCTGCTTCGTAGAAAACCGAAAAAGCTAGGGTAAAAGCAGCCCATAACATGGAAGAGTCAACATCCTGAGAGTGAAAAGGTTGTAACTTAGCGTAGATTTGTTGGAGAGCTGTAATGGTGATGGGGTAGTGTGCCCGCTTAGAAGCGCTCCACAAGCATTTTAAGCCACGCGACGTTTTATAAAGGAGGGGCATGGAGGTGAAGTCCAGCGGAAAACCAAACTCAGTATGCAGGCTTTTTACTGCTGCCAAGTAAACTTTTATAGTGCCATAAGAAACTGGATTGGAAAGGTGGGTAGCAAAGTGGGTCAAGGTATCCTCACGGCTGGGTAGTAAAGGGGTATCAGGGGAAACAAGCCCATGGTGTAAACAGAAGCGAATAAATTGGCGTTCCCCAGATGAATAGGTACGGCAGGTGGTTGCTGCAATGGAATGGTAGATGAAAACTGGCCGCTTGCAGAGTCAAACTTTGGTCAGGAAATGAGGGATCTAAGGAAGGTTTCTGGCTGTTTTGGGGAGACGGTAGCCCACCCGAAAACCCTGGGCTAGCAGTGAGGTTAGCTACAAAGTTCTGATTGGAGTGGATCTTAAGGAGGTCGGTTAAGAGGGAAATGTTCACGGGGGTCTGAGGTTTCAAGGACAGCAGGGCTTCAGCGGTTTGATGATTTCTTATCAGTCTGGCTTCTAGTTTTTGAAGGGGGTCATCATGGTGGTATGCTGGGTGGTCTCCATAGCAGGTTTTGCAGCGGTGGCTAAAAAGACAGGGGTCTTGACTGCATTTGGTCCCTCGGTTATAATTGTTGCAGAGTCCCCGTTGGGTATTGTTGGGTCTAGGGGTGGGAAGGGAGCACCCATAAGAATAATGATCCCCACTTCCGCAAATGGAACAGCAAGATTTGGCTTGCCCAGCAAACTTCATAAGGTATAGTTGGGTATCACGTTCTCCCTAATTAAGGGAAAGATTGCCGGCCGCTTTCCGACGGAAATCGATGTCATAAGAGAGCCATGCAAACCCTGCGAATTTCCGTTGGGCTGATTGGATGATCTTCTGATAGGTGAACATCTAGACTGCCCTCCGAGGAAAGGAGGTGAGCAAAATCGTACAGTATACAGCGAAGGCGGACAGCCATTTACTGCATTTTTGTGACCCTATTTGGGAAAACCAGGCTTAACGAAAACCGCGTTGAAATGCATTTCAACGAATTTTAAATGCATTTAGAATGCATTACAACGCTAGACAACGATTCATAACGCATTTCCAATGTTCCCCAATTCATTCATGAAACACCGCCAATGTTCTTAAATGTTCAAGAATGATCTTGAAATGATTTCCAACGCATTAGCAATGCACTGGAAACGCTTCACAAAGCTTGTTTAGAAAATTTTTAAGAATAATGAAATTAATTCAATTCATCTTTGGAGTGACAAGTAGTGTAAACTCTGCATTCGGTCAACACAACGATTAAGCCCCGGCTAAACGATCCAATATTTTCATCCAACATCGTTTTGGAAGACTATCTTTGACCGTTTAGCCGCCAATCTCAACATTGCATTTAAGTAGCTTTTCCATGTTTGATCTAGGTCAAAATATTTTCAACCAGCATTTCGCGTTACGAACAAATGTTTGATCGTTTAGCCACCTCAACCAAAAGCTTTCGGTTACCGGGATCACTAATTTGTTAATTACAAAAGGCAATCGAAAATTGTTTTATCTGATAAGATTAGCGTATTCCCGAGCATTGAGACGGCACGAGAGAATGATTTAGACACCCGTTATAGGAATTCTCATATGCTCAAAGACTCTTCATGGTTGCTGTGTACAAATTTTTGCTTTCATTCGCTGACACTTGATGTTTTGTCATGTTCAATCAAGCGTAACGCGGTGAGAAGTAAAGATAATCATCTCCTGTGAAATGCGCCTCCGACAATTTTCAGTTTTGAAAGATTTTGAATCTTCGACAGCCTCTGCAAAATACACTTATTTTGTCTTCGTTCTGAGCTGCTGTACTACGAGCAAAATAATTTTGAACAAACTTTGGCTCACATAATGTGCGTTTTGTTACCATATGCAAATAAGAGGATATTTTAATCTGTCTCGTCTGTATGCAAATTATTGGCGTCTGCTCACAGAATATCCGCACTCACAGGACCAGCTAAATACAAACTAATAACAGTTTGAGAGCAAGGTATGATAGATTTTTATTTAATACGTGGCAACAATGCCGAAGGAAAGAAGGACCGCAAAAGTTTGTTCGTGACAATGCTTTGAATGTCTGCATGTCATTCGTTCGCTGCTCATTAGTCGTCTTCGTGGTTAACGGGGAAAACACCACGGACACGAAAGGTCAACTTTTTAAATTTTGCACGGTGAAAACTAAATTAGCTGCCTCTACATCTTGTAAATTTAGAAGTTGTAAAATATCAAGTAGATTTCTAATTAAAAGCTCAATAATTTTATTTTCAGAGCATTTGCTGCTCGATGAGGACACAGTGCGTGTTCATTTCGCCGACATTTTCAAGCTTCTTGTGTTCCGTTGGGTAGTCTGCACTAATTAATTTTTCAGAGCTAGTTCTGATGGCAATTGTTTTGTAAATGTTTTTCAATGCGATACTGCTTCACTGAAAGCATTGTGAACGTTTTGAAACGCGTTGCAAATGATTCAAAATGAATTCAAAATGATCTTCAATGCATTTTGTTTTCGTTCGGAAACGTTGTCAATGTTTTCAAATGCATTGAAAATGATCTGTAATGCATTCGAACGTTTCCAAAATGCGTTGAAATGGAAAAACGGTTCAACGGAGTTTTCGTTAAGCCTGGTTTTCCCCAATAGGGTCACAATTTTACCCGTGTATAATGCGCACTTTTTTCCTAAGATTTTTTTCATGAAATTTGCACTGCGTATTATACACGGAACCTTTAGTTTCTTGATCGCTTCCCTAATTTGCATACGCATGTGGTTAACAAAGGATAAAAAACCAGTAAACAAAAATTCAAAAGGCAGTTGTCCATGCCGTTGTTATAATAAACAAGCAAATAACCCATCACAGCTGCTTTTAAATTACCGCCGATAAACTGACTGGAAAAACCGTGAAAAACCGGCCGGATGTTCTGTGAGCAGCCGCTAAAAATTTGCATACAGCCGAGACAAAATATCTCCTTATTTGCATATGGTATTAACGAAACGCACATTTTTGTGAGCCAAAGTTTGTTCAAAATTATTTTGCTCGAAGTACAGCAGCTCAGAACGAAGACAAAATAAGTGAGGTATATTTTGCAGAGGTTGTCGACTATTCAAAATCTTTTGACGCTGAAAATTGTCAGAGGCGCATTTCACAGGAGATGATTATCTTTATTTCTCACCGCGTTACACTTGATTAAACATATGACACCATGATCATTTGTTGACCTTTATTTAGCATTCAGACACGCGAAAACATAAAGTGTCAGGGAATGAAAGCGAAAATTTTTACACAGCAACCATGAAGAGTCTTTGAGCATATGAGACTTCCTATAACAGGTGTCTAAATCATTCTCTCGTGCTGTCTCAATGCTCGGGAACAGGCTTATCTTATCAGATAAAACAACTCGACTTCGACTGCCTTTTGTAATTAACAAACTAGAAATACCTGCCGGTAGAGTGCCAACGAGTAAACACTGGCACAGTTGTGTGCGCAGAGAAGATTAAGAAGTAACCAGAGTACAGTCGATTTTTTTAAACTGGATCGTTGTTTAAAAAAGCAGTGCAAAACTCACATGTTTTTCTTTATTTTTTCAAATGTCTATAAGAATTAAACTTGTAGGGTAGATTAGAGGTGAAATATGAGTCCCTTGCATTACTTGAGAGAGATGAAACCAACATTGTTGTTAGAAATGAGCATGAATTCAAATGTGACATGTTTGTGTTTTAACATGTTCTTCGAACGCAAATCCCATATGCTCTTGTTTTAAAATGTTTTTAAGAACAAAACTTGTAACGTAGATTACAAATGCACATCTAATATGGTCTTCTGATATCCACGTGAAAAATCGAAATTAGTCACACCACTATGGCCCTTACAATGATTTTTAATACGACTAACAACATACAGAATAGAAGAAGCATAATAAACTCTCGTGAGCTATTACTTCGATGCACGCACTTCAGCAAAGTGGACTTTGGACCTGAGCACTTCTGATTGTGGGAAATGCGTGTATAGTTGACCCTGTTGTCCCAATAAAATCCGTAAACACTGAAATATTCTCTCTACATATGTATTTAACCTCAAGCCACCGACGTGTTACATCCAAATCCAATTGTCCAACGTACAAAGTACTTGTAAACCATGTAAAACCGCGTGTGGAGAACCGAGAACCGAAGGAAAAACAAAATTACATGTGCTTTTTTCTGTTGCGCAAAACATGACCAAATATGGTCATGACAACTACCCGGATGTCACGTTGAATAATATTGCGTCATAAAAACTGTGGAGCCTGCGACACCCTCCCCCTATTAAAGTGCTAGCAAGCAGCTTTAATAAAATCTTAATTGTCCTCTAAATCGTTCATTGCAATTCCGATCATCCTGTTCCTTGCAGTGTCCTTCTTAATGGGGACATCGTTTCTTTGTTGACAACCCCTTTGGGCGAGTTTGATCCACCTCTGTTCAGCTTCTTCAATTTCTTCTGTCGTCAGGGGCCCATGCAGTTTGGTCACTTTCCGACAGTTACTGATGAACCTCAACATGAATGCTGTGATCCTTAGAAGCTTCCAGTACTCGTGCTTCTGAAGAAGTTCATTTGCCCATTCGTCTGGCGAATGCTGGGTTTCTCTCTCTTCCAAGAAACGTCTGTTCCCTTCTTGATGCTTCAGTTTGAACTTCCACTGTCTCCTGGACCTGCACTAGCTCTGGCCAGTTGTCAGCGTGAGTCAACCAATCAGGACCCTTCAGCCAGAACTGATCAATTCTCGAAGGGGACACCCCCCTGGTTCCTAAGTCACTCGGGTTCTGTGCTGTCGGAACATAATGCCATGTAAAGTTGCCACAATCGTTTATCTTCGCCACTCTGTTAACAACATACTGCGACCACTTCCCTCTATGTGCCAGCCAGTAGAGCACGGTGGTGCTGTCCACCCATGCATGAGTCTCGGCAAACATGTTGATGCCAATTGCCTTAGTAACATGATTAAGCAACCTGGCAAGAGTGAGCGCCGCAACAAGTTCCAAGCGTGGAATCGATGTGTTCTTGGGAGCGATTCGTGCCTTGGAAACAAGAAGGTTTTGGCTCACTGACCCGTCCCAGTATTTGGCAGTAAAGTAAACAGCTGCACACACTGCAGAATTACTGGCGTCTGAGAATCCATGAAGCGACAGTTCCCTTTTGTTGTAGTCCACCACGCTTCTCGGCACTGAAACTGTGGGTTGCGCCCTTAAACTGTTGATCCACTTTGTCCACTGCTCTACTATTTCATTTGGGAGAGGCTCGTCCCACAAAATCTTCTGTGAACAAACTTCGCTGAATATAACCTTTCCAGTAATTATAACCGGGGAAGCCAAACCAAGGATGTCATAGACGCCGTTAATTGCTGCCAACATCTTCCGCTTCGTCAATGGATCTGTTAAGGAGTAGCATGGCTTAAAGTTAACAGACACTGTATCTGTCAACTTGTCCCATTGGGTACCCAATAACCTGGTCGTGTGATCTTCTCTGTCTGATTCCTTGTGCTGAGGGACACCTTCGAGGGCGGGTACATTGCTGTGCCATTTGTGTAATGAGAATCCGCCCTCCTGCATCATTTGTGTAGCTTCTTCCTTGAACCTGGCCAGGTCCTCCGCTTTGTCACTTCCATACTGTATATCATCAACGTATGTGTCGTCCATCAATGCCTTGATTGTGTCTGGGAAATCTTCTTGGTATACCGACAAATGCTTTTGAAGAGTTGCTCCCAAAATGTAAGGGCTAGGTGCTGCACCAAAGATCACTCGAGTAAAGCGGTACTCGACCACCTTTCGCTCGTCCACGTTGTTGAACCACAGCACCCTTTGCGCATCACGATCGTCTTCATGAATGCGAATCTGGTGAAATGCCTTCTCAATGTCTCCTGTAATGCATAACTTCTTCACGCGATTTCGAAGGAGAATGTCAAAAAGAAAGGGTTGCAAGGCTGGTCCGGTTTCTAAGCAATCATTCAACGAAGGTTGTGACTCACTGATCTTGGCTGAGCAGTCATACACTATGCGTGTCTTTGTAGACTCCGCCTCTTCGCGAATGACAGGATGATGGGGTACATAGTGTACAGTTTGTCCAGTGGGCTGAGATGGGGCTGGCTCGAGTATCCCCTTCTGGACTTGCTCTTGCATGATGGCATCATACTCCCCCAACTTCTGGCACTTGTCCAAGCGTCTTGTCGTTCCCCAAAGTCGTGCCAGAGCTAAATCCTTGTTACTTGGGAGCACTGAATGGTGAATTTTCCAAGGGAGTCGTGTCTCGTAAAACCCTTCAACCTTGAACTGGATATGTTCTCTGAAGTCCTCGTGAAATGAAGGATCTGGGGTTTCTGGATCATCTAGACCAAGCACATCCATTGAACACAAATGCTCGAAATCACTTCGGCTTGAGTTTAAAAAGAATTCCTTCTCTACACCATCACCGTTCGAAATAAGCCTCCCGTACAGAACCCACCCCAACATCGTGAATTCAGCACCAGGGTCTTGGTCAGGATTGTAGCCGAGAACAGGGAGCTCTGTCGACCGGATTCGCTGGTAATCTGCTGCCCCTAAAATGATGTGCACAGGGAGCTGATCTGTCGAGACATTTTCATCGCTCAATTGTAGCCTTCGGAGTCGAGGGTACCTCCGTTTCAAAACCTTGATTCTTGGATTAGGTAAGTAAGTCAGCACGTCCTTCTCAGCATTTATGCAATTCACGTCAAGGTTGAAACCATCCACAACAGTTGACTGGATCTTTAAAGGGTAAATCCCCACTCTTCTTGTAACAGTTCCGTACATTTGCTCAATGTATCTCGTTTCGTGCCGAATTGGTGACAGCCCCAGTTGTGTAATAAGATTGGAGCAAATGTATGAGCTACCTGCTCCCGTGTCAATCATTATTCTTACTTCCTGTCCATTCACCATTGCGCACACTGTAGCGTGTAATGTGGAAGTCGACAAGGTGGATGCACTGAGGTTCTTTTCTGTTGATGCTGTAACATTGCCTTGTTCAGGAACAGTTGACCACCTTCTTTCACAAACAGATGTGTGATGGCGTTGTCCACAATTTCGGCAGGGCCTCGATCTGCATTCAGATACAAGATGGTTGTCACCAGTACAATTGTAACACAAATTCTTCCTTCGTAGGAGTTCCCTCCTGGCTGCTACAGTCAACACCCTTGTACAATTGGCACTCGAATGATTTGTAGCACCACAGTAAACGCATTTGTTAGCATTGCCATATCTCTGTGATCCCTGCATCAGTAATTTCTCCATGTTTCGTTTTCCATCACTGTATCCGCCTTGAAACTTGCTCCTTTCCTCCATTCGCACCGGGTTTCTGTCAACATACTTCCGCAGAGACTCCACGAGTTGCTCCAGTGTCCACTCCTCCCACTTGTCATCTGTCTGGGTAATAATTTCTCTAACAGGTCCAAGCTTGTCCATTAATGTGTACACAGCACACTGCGCGGTCTGCAGTTTGCCCATTGTTGTCAAAGTCCGCACAACTCTGGCAAGTTTGTTGTAAAACTCGTGAATTTTATCAAGTCGACGAATATCCATGATACCTTGTAGGCTCTCCATCTCCTTGATAAGCGCCTTATGCACCTTAAAGTCTTTGCCATAAGTAGTCTGCAAAATTCTCTTAGCCTCTTGGTAGCCCTCCACAGTATGCGGGAGCCCAAGAATATCCTCCCGCGGCTTACCCTTGACAAGTTCCAACAGATAGTTAAATTTACTTATTTCTGAAATCTTTGCACCGTCCACTTCCACCTCAAACTGGTTCCAAAATCGAACCCAGTCCTTATAATCTCCAGTAAATGGAGTGATAGTGTATCGCTGGAGTTTGACCGACTGTGTAGTTGACGTATCGAGGAGACCCGCCATTCCTGCCTTGGCATCCTTCTCCATGCCTAATTTCTTAATCAGCCACTCTTCCTCCCGCTTTTGTTGCCGAATATGCGCTGCTTCGAGCTCCTTCTGCTCAGCCAGTCGTGCCTCCATAACCTCTTTGTTGATCGCTCGCTGCCTTTTTAATTCACGCTGCGTTTCCTGATCCTCCTCTCGACTACGTTGTTCGTCCAAGGAAAACTTAATTCGGCTCCGGATTTCTCGAAAGGGCAGTAATCCTTCCTTCTGTTCCTCCGACCAATTCTTGATGTGTTCGAGTGTCTGTTCGCTCTCCAACATGTGTTCCCCAACTTCGTCGATTGAAATCTCCAGTTTACGGATAAGCCCACAGATCTTGTCGTAGCAAAGTTCCAAATCTTCGTGGTCGCAGCTCTCCCATGTCTTTGAGATTTCCTCAAGCTTCAATTTCGAAAATTCCAACAATTGATTGTGCTTCGCGGTTTTCGCCATTTGAGTACTCTTGTAATCTGATCCAACCAACCTGTATTTGCGAAAATCGCAAACAGTTCGATTCGCTTGTACGTATTCTCGTGAAAGAGAACCCAAGAAAGTGTAAATTCGCCTCTTATCGTCGAATATGTTCCACCACTGATTTTTAACTCAGTACCAACCGAAAATAATCCGAGTTTCGTCGCTCACTGTTGTCTCAGTAAATCTCCAAAATTGCTGTCCTGGCAGGGTCGCCACTTTCAGTGTGGGAAATGCGTGTATAGTTGACCCTGTTGTCCCAATAAAATCCGTAAACACTGAAATATTCTCTCTACATATGTATTTAACCTCAAGCCACCGACGTGTTACATCCAAATCCAATTGTCCAACGTACAAAGTACTTGTAAACCGTGTAAAACCGCGTGTGGAGAACCGAGAACCGAAGGAAAAACAAAATTACATGTGCTTTTTTCTGTTGCGCAAAAACATGACCAAATATGGTCATGACAACTACCCGGATGTCACGTTGAATAATATTGCGTCATAAAAACTGTGGAGCCTGCGACATGATCGGATAATTTTCAAACGAAGCTACAGCTGCAAGCCCCCTGACATTTGGAATAAGAAGACTATCCAAATTGATTTGCTAAGTTCCCTCAAGCTTGACAGATAGTGGCTTTCTGGCAAACAGAGTTTAGACTGTTTTTTGTGAACGCTAATGGATGAGCACAAACTAACAGCGACACGTCGTGAGACTCGTGACTTGATTGGAAAGAAGCTTTATATTCCCTCTGATTATGTTTATAGTGAATATATTTGAATATATTCAAGTGTTTTTTTCCTTAGTTATAGCACGCTGGCCGATTTTGTAAACAATTGACTGTTGTATTGGCAAGATTGCTGTTTTGGCACGCTCGCCGTGACTGTCAAATTTGTAATTTTGAGCACACTAGCTCGATAAAAGAAGAGGCTTTATACGCCCTCTGATTGAGTTATGTTCAAGTGGTTTTGTTTTTTGTTTCTTAAATGGCACGCTGGCCGATCTTGTCAAGGCAATTGACTGTTTTGGCAAGCTAGCCGTTTTCGAGCTGATTTCGATAACTCCCTCGCTGGGCGATTTTTCAGCCTGCTAGGTGTTAGATTTGTGACACTCTGGCTCCCAAAAACACTAAATTAAAGTACACGCAAGAAGACAACGCTCACGAGTGAATAATATCAATATTTCCACTCACCTTTTCCTGCCTAAGCCCGCACTAGCCACCATGAGGTCAATGAGGTCAATGTGGTCATGATCCTCCTGATGTTGTTGGTTTAGAAAAAAATACCGCGACGCCATTGGCTAACTCGAAAACAATCACCGATGATGTCACTCTTACATTACCTTATGCTAACTTTTTTCATTCGAGATTTCGTCTCCCTGTACCAAAATCAACTCGCACACACGGCTTTATAATGCTGCCGCCTCGTCACCCTCGCGTCCTCGCGAGGGTGACTCGTTGGCAATTAGTGATCCCGGTACACGAAACACAAGCTCAACCAAAGTCAGAACAACCTAATAGTGACCGAAAGCTTTTTGAATATCAGAGAAATACAGTTTTCAACTAAAACAGATGGAGTTTTTTTTTTTTTAAGCCAATGACTAAACCCGAACAGGCAGAAAATTTGCATTTGTTTTTCGCACGTACATAATTCCGTTCGATTGAGTCAGAATTTTCTCTGAGCAAATGGTGGTTATTTAACACATTTATTTTATTTTTGGAAAATTGTCTTGAAAAATAGGGTGCGCATAATACACGGGTGCGCATTATACACGGGTAAAAACGGTATCGATAGAATCAATATGCGGTTTTTTTTTTCTTGCGGGTATTAGGTAGCCTCCTACGCAGACGTCTTTTGGCTCGTCACGCAATCTTTCCTCCCCAACAACGTCTGCTGAAACGAGTGGCACATTCCTTTCCCATTGTTAGCAAAGATCAGCCGGAGTCCATGTGAAAATTACTACAGAGCCAATCAGAGCTAGGTTTTTGTGCAATGTCAATCAAAAGCTGCGTTTAAAATGCTCCCTTGGGACCCCTTGAGACGATTTGTTTCTCCCTGAAATCCCTTCCAAATCATAACTTTTATTATCCAAAAAACTTATATTGGAAATAATTTTTCCTCTGTAGTTCCATTATAATCCCGACTGCGAGCATACCAGTGTTCGGCAAGAGTTCTGTGGACATACCGAGCAGATCGGAAATGCCTTGGAAATCGATCTTTGAAAATAAGCGGTTACTTCGCTTCAAAAAAATTAAAGCAGACCTGCGAGCAGTTCAAGAGGCGATTAGGTTGGAACTTAAGGAAGCTGTAATAAGAACGACCCGATTACGGTGAGATTTTCATCAAACGGAGGTTGATGTTTATACCGCGCTTGATCGCATCTTCAACAAACGTACCGAAGCAACATCACTAAATCTGTCACCTTCCCTACCACTTTCCTTTCTTTGCAAGAAGACAATGGCGAAAGTTCTGTATTATGGGAAGGTTGTGGTAGTCAATCTGGGATCATTTTTTCAAGCGCCGAGGAAATCCAGTCCTCAAACACCGCCACTAACAAACGAAGCCGGTTTGTTTATCGTACCTTCACCTATTTCGGTGCCTATTTGACATTTACTCCGACATTTACTCCGATTCAAAGTGCCTTGCTCTGAAAATGGAGGACAGATTATTAGCCTTATGAAAGTTGTTAAGTGAAAATATGTATTCACTATCCCAGTGAAACTGTCAAAAAACGCTTGCTCAGACTATGAAACCACTGTGTAAAATATGGCACGTAATGTTGAGTGTCACGTCGAAGACTGATAAATTGGTGATTTTCCGAACTCGGTCGGTAAATTTACGAAGACATCCATCTTTTTATCCACAAAATACACCATAGCCTCTCTCTGATCGACAATCATACTCGTTGAAACAATCGAGCCATAAGCCAAACAATCACACTCGTTGATCATGATATCCGCCTTGTTGTTTTGAAATCTCACGTGCGAGAAAATGTTCAAGTCCTTAGTACACTTCCAGGATTGGGAAGTCCGCTCTGATTGGTCCACGTAAAATCCCGCTCGTTTCAGCAGACGTTGTTGGGGAGGAAAGATTGCGTGACGAGCCAAAAGACGTCTGCGTAGGAGGCTAGGTATTAGGGAGATCTACCTGTTTTCCGCCAACAGATCTGGAACCCGGTAAGCTCGTTATAGGTTAGAAGGGACGAGTTTTCTGACAGCAGCAAATAAAAGTCAACATACTCACCGCGTAAAAAATAGCTTGCTTGGTCTTTGTTGAAACGTGATCAGCGAGAGAAGATGATGGTGTTATCGCAGGTAAGGGAGGTCGGCACTTGCAGACGTAGATGGCAATGAAAGTAGACTCGCCGCAAAGGTTGGGTCCGCAAGTTGTCAAATTGTTGAGGGCTGAGATATAGAAGCAGACGCTAGAGGCGCTGTTGGGATCGACGAGGCACTTTGCAGGAGTGGCATGAAGTTCGTCAGCTTTTGATAGACGATGTTGCTGATCAGCGTAGCCAGATGTGCTGGATCGGGTGCGGGGTTCGCGGTAAGGGAATCGTTGCGGTCGCCATCTTGGACAACGTCTTCATGGTTGTTGCCGTTTTGTTCGGCTGTTGTGTCGACGGGTAATCCGTCCTCTGGCGTAGGATCGCGGGGCTCATCATGAAGATTGCTTCCACCGGGTTCTTGGCGGTTTGGGCGAAGACGCTTAGCAGCCGATGCGGAGGCGTCAGCGTTTCTCGAGCGTGTGACCGAGGAAGGATTCGAAGGAGAGATCAAACCGAGCCGCTCTATCAACTGCTCACGCGAATCTGTGATCTGCAAGCTATTCCGCGCTAACAGGAGACGTAGAACTTCGTTGCTGAGCCCAGAGAGTCCAATGAGGTACAGTATCAGTCAATGGCGGGAAAAATAAGCTTTAAGAAAGTTGATTGCACTTGGAGCAAAGTAACAACTTGCACGACTCAGAGAAGGGATAAAATGATTAACCGCATGGTGTGCTACGCTTGAATAGCGCTTATCAAATATGGGAAAGCATGTGCTGTCGAGGACCGCAGAGAAGAGCGTGGGCTCACCGAAGCTAAAGGTTGCTTGCCAACATTAACCTTAATTTTATGCTAAAATAACAATTTTATTATAATACTTTCAAATGTCAAACATACTTATTTCCAAAAACCTGATAAGTTGCACATCAGTATTGTGGTTGAAAAAGAAAGTACCTAACTGAAATTGCTTGACAGGATTAATGTCTGGCAAAGAAGCCTGGCTAGTGAAAATTTAGTTTTGGATAGTGAATCAAACCTCTCACTAGCCACTGGGCTAGTAAGCTGAAAAGTTAGCCTCGAGCCCTAGCACACGTACCATATTTGGCACTTTCTTTCATTCTTTAACCACATTTTCATTAAATTAAGCCACCAGAATCTAGTCTACATTGAAATAATTACGCGGGCTTCGTAGAGCGCCCAAGGTTAAAAATACCGTCCGTTCTTCTTTTTCGTTGTCGAGTTTCATCCACAAATTAAAGCTCACTTCTGGCGTTTCTGTGCAAGCGCTAAAAAAAGTCACGCAAGCATCACATCACGCGTCAGTTGTTTTTGAAGTTATATAAATTTTTCAAAACAACAAGAATACCACCTGCTGGATTATTCGTCGATTCACCTTTTGTTTTTTAGGTCTGAACAACTAATAAGTTAAGAGAAGTGTCTATACGAATGTTTGCAAGTTCGAAGCCTCGAAGGATTTTCAGAGGGATGGTCAAGATGTTTGCCAGGCGAGCTAAAAATTTTTGTGTGTCACCAAGTCGGCTCTTTAAGTGTGTCCAAAAAAAATACCAGGAAAAATGTAAACAGGAAAATTAGCGAATTTCCCGACGTTCGAAATTTACGCTGTTTATCGGATGGCCATGAAAGCACAATTATTTTTCCATAAAATGGGAAGGTGAACCGAAAGTTGTTTCTAGCGTTAATATGACAAAGTTATACAATTTTAGAGCGTCAGATAATTTTGCCGTCTCATAGCGTTCTTTTCATGGCTTATTAAAAACTCATTCAAAAGCTTGCTAGTAAATATGGAAATTTGGCAGCATGTAGCACCCAAAATCGTTTCAATTTCTGTTTCAAAGGCGAGTTAAAAATTTTTGCATGTCACCAAATCCAGCATGTCGAAATTGGCATTAGTAAACAAGAGTAATTGCGAATTGCCCCGTTCAAAATTTTCGCTTTGTTTATCAAATAACTGAATCACCAATTATTTTCCTATAACATGGGCAATTCCAGCTTTAAGGGGAAGCAAAAAATATGTTTCAAGCGTTGATATAGATAAAGTTTTGAAACGACAATCATGATGTAATTCTCTTACTCCACCAAGATCAGAGGAATCGACCTCCCGCGCGACCTTAAAGCTCGATAAAGCGTGACCAAATTAGCATTTTGAAACAAGAGAATTAGCAAATTGCCGCTTTCGAAATTTTCGCTTTGTTTGTCAGATGACTGCAACAACAATTTTTTCCATACAGTGGGCAAATTCAGCTTTAAAGAGAACCGAAGATTTTGTTTCTATAGTTAATATACACAAAGTAATGGAATTTACATCCACGTAATTTTGCCGTCTCAAACAGCTCTTTTTCTGTCATTATGCCTAGTATAAACTTTATCATAATATTACAACTGTCAATGAATGCCTCTTAGAAGGCCGAGTGAAGGCCTAAATGGCCTTTTGTTATAACCTAAAAGAAATTTCAAAAGGACCAAGATGAATCAAAATGAACCAAACACTTTTTACAGTGGTATAAACGCCAATGATGTAACAGGTTCTGTGGCTCAGAAGAGCAATAACAACACGACTAACATTAACCGATCACTGTCTATATAATCAGTAAAAATGATAACATAGAGACCTCATGCCATGAACTAATAACATACTGATACAATTCATGATGAACTCATAACATACTGATACACAATACACCTGACCATGAATGGTGATAATTTCAAGTCAGTTTATGGAAACGTCAGTGGTACCCACATTCACCTAGAGTAGAATGCTTAATAAAATAAACTATCAAATTATAAATTCTCACCATCTTCTTTTGTTCTTGCAATGACTACAGAAGTCTTTGGGCCATCGCCAGCAGAAGTGTAGGCTAGGACGTCAAATTCATATTCTGTAAATTTCTCCAGCCCAGAAACAGTTTTTGTGAGAATTTCAGCACTCTCAAACAACAAAGTGGTTGTTGTGTTGGCAGCTGAGCCCCTCTGTTTATAGAACAATTTAAAGCCTTTGACCTTTCCATTCCTAGAGTCTATAGCTGGTAACTCCCAAGATGTAAAAATACTTGTAGAAGTTTCTGCAGTTGCTGTAAGGTTCCGAGGAGCTTCTGAAGGAACTGTATGAAAGGATCAAGAAGATGATATATACAAAATAATTTAGTATGCTATAAGTCAGGTATGTATAGAGGGTGATCTTAGTTTCAGTATGAAGATACTCACAGGCAAAACCATACAAGCTAGGTATCAATCTTTGGCAATAAAAAAGTTCCAAAAACATACAGTATTTAATCAGTGAAAGTTAATTCTCATTCTCCGTGTCTGTCAACAATTGAAGGGCTCGGGGCAAGAACGTCCTCCCGGTTTTTGGCCAATTTTCGATGTGCTCAATAGAAACTGAGATTTGGCATGTGGACTTCATTCCAGTTAAAAAACCTTGCTCTGTATTTTGTTTTGGCTGATTTCCTCTTCATTTTCGAGAAATAACGTATGCAAAAAACCCAAGTCGGCTCATTCCCCTGCGTATTAATATTCATGCGCGAATTGAATTACCTTTAGAACACGTGAAATGATTGACGCTTGGAAAGTATTTTTTGATAGTGTGACGTAGACTATACATTTGGCGGTTAAAACATCGCTTTAAGTTTCATTGATAGGAAACTTACGTGGCTGTGAGGTGTCGATTGCTAGCTAAATTTAATCGAAACTCGCCAGCCTGGTGGTCGAACGGACGTCATTTAAGTCTGTCGATCGGCAACTCAGACACTTCTGAAAGAAGCCGGTGGTGTGTCTCTGTGCGTGCCAAACGCTGGAACAAATCGGCGTTTCGCAGTACAGAGTACTGAGCCAGGCGGGACAGTCTGAAAGCAACTCTCGTCTTAAAAGCGGCCCACAGTTGAGAGTCTTGGCCCATTTGCCAAAGGTTGCCGTGCTAGAAATTCGGAAATAAGAGTTGTTTTTTGACTTAGGCGAAAAATATCGGATGTTTGAAGACGTGTTGCGCGCGCTCGAAACGATGTTTTTATGCCCAAATTCAATGCGACCACAGAGGGCGCTGTCTCCTTGAAAAGTTCTCGCGAGGACTGGAAATGAATATTCGCTCGGCTGCGGTGGGAAAATTTTCACTTCGGAGCGGGAACATTACGGAGAATTCATCTAAGAGTGGGAAATCGGCAAGATGAGCAGTCAGTCCCAGAACAGATACAAAAGACAGCAGATCAAACACCATTTAGCTGTGAAGTTCTGCTACAATTCATTCAAAGCTGGTGAAGTTACTCAACCTCTGGCATCAGGTAACAATGTCTCCGAAGTAAAGTATTACAAATGAGGCCTACTTGCAACTGTCTATAATAATTCAAGAAATTTGACTAACTTCACTTTGAATCACATCAACAAATTAATCTTTATTGTCTTTTGACTTTGTCTATTGTCTTTTGAGCCAGTAGTTCTTCAAAATCAACTAGGAACTCATCTTAAGGGACTGTCTTAATATCAAGAGGAAGAGTGTCACTTGGAAACTCGCAAGTGTACATGTCTGTACTTTAGTTACACAACCACTTGGATGCAGCCAGGAACCTACACATGTGTAGTTCCCCAGAAAATTACGAACAACAGTTGTTGCAAAAATGTGATTTTTCTTTCTTTCTTTACTTACTTATTTGCATAGAAAAGACAAATTACAAGAGATTACAAGAAGGAAATAAGATACATCAGTACAAGGACTACACGCACACACACACACACATGCAATAATGCAACACCCGACAACAACAGCATACAGGGGTAAGAGATCGCGTTCTCTAGACTTAAGCTATTGTTTTCTACAGTACTAATGATGGGTAGAGAAAAAGTAGTTTGGTTGATAAATCAGTTCTGTGAAAATTAAGAAGGAAAAGAGATGTGATGTTCTTGGGAAAGGAGCTTGTTCCATTCCTTATAATGGAAAGAGAGTTTGTTCTTCTCTTTAGCGTTTTGATGTTCCAATTCATAAAATGCTTTCACTTTGGTTAAGAGCACTTATAACGGGCAGTTTTCTTTGTCCCGACTACTAAAAAGATCTTATATTCTCTCTTAAATTAGCCTGCTTAATACAGACACCCAGATAATATGGACACCTTGGCATGTCCCTTTGGTGTACATATTAACAAGCTACCACTGTAGTACAAGTTTATACATAAATATGTTGTAGTTCAAAATGAAATTCTGGAGAAAATAATTTGAACCTTGGTCAAAATGAAACTCCTTTGTTTTCTAAGCCTGATTATTCATCAGATGAATCATGAATAATTAGGGTTAGAAGACAAAGGCTAGAATAAATTACTTTCATTTTGACATACAGCTGTAGGTTAAAATCACTTTGACCTGAATTAATTTTCATTTTGACCTACAACATTATACATGACTGTACATCTTATCAGTATGGGTTACATCCGGCTGAGTAAAATTAAGGATTAATATATTACCTGTGTTTTGAGAAGTTGCTGAGACTGCGTGAGGGCAATTTTTAGCAACTTCTGAAAACATGAATGATATTAATCCATAATACATAATAACAATTAATTGCAATAACATGTTTATAGTGCTAAGGGCAAAATTTTCTTAACTCTTTCAGCCAAGTAGATAAAAACACTCATCTGCTTGCAAGCAAAACAAATAAGCAGTTGAACCACTTCTTCTCGTCCAAAACAAGTATAGTCCTGTTTGTTATTTACATCCAGTTGAGAGATCATATACAAGTTTCATTTCCCAATGAAGGAAACAAGGATGAAACCAAAAGTTAAGCTTCAATTTATTTCATTCATCTGTGCTGTAGATGATTTTTTTACCACTTGAAAGTATGCATCCACTTCAAAACATGCATCCAAATATAAAAATAGCAAACGGTTTGTCCATCACCTTCTGTAATATCTTTTCTATGTAGCACTTGATCTTCCGCCTTTTTTAACAAATACAACCCAAGTTAAAAGAAAAACTTCGAAGGAGACGAAGAAGTTGTTCTACTCAAAATGAAGAAACCAACTGAATCAGGGGCACCCAACAACAAGTTTCGTCTGTTAAGTGGAGGGTAGTTCACCTTAGGCTTTTGGTATCGATTAAAGAGTGCACTAGGATTTTCTTAACTGAAACACGCCCCTAAAAGATTTGCAATGTGGAAATCATAGATCCTGAGGTTTTTGGAAAGGTCATAATTACTGTTTTTGGCAGTCAAAAGCATCAGCTAGCATTTTTGCAGAGAAAATAGTTCCCTAGAAAGTTCTTGGAAAGTTCTTTACAGCATGCATTTTCTCAACGGAGGAATCTGTTCCCTAAAATTTTCGGGCAATTAAAATTTCAGCGAAGGAATCCGAGCAGATCAAATTTTTCTAGCTAACCAAAAAATCACTTTCAACAGACTTCGAACACCATAAGGTGCTTAAAACTGCCTTTCTACAGCTTTTGGTTGATTTGGCTCATTGGGTGCCCCTGCTGAATGTGAAAGCAATGTATTAGTATTTTCGGTGCTCGACCAGTCAGGAACAAGTAATTTTGCCCTCTTCAGAAGCAAATTTAAGAAAAATGCCCTCTTCTTGAACCAATCAGCATTCAGTAATTTTGCCCTCTTAACGTTATAAGAGTGAGGCATGATATTCTTACAAGTCATTTCAAAATAGGAGAAACAAGCAAAAATTCCCCTGCTAGAGTAAATAGAATATACTACATAAAAAGAGTTGCGCTAAAACCATTCTCTGATCTCTTACCATCTTCCTTTGTCCTCACCACCTTATGCGAACTCTTCGGTCCATCTCCAAAATCGTTGAAGGCCTGTACTTCAAATTCATATTCTGTGTACTTAAGAAGCTTAGTCACAGTAGTCTCAGTGGCTGCTGAACTGTAAATGGTCAGATTGGTTGTAAAGTTTTGAGAGCCTTGCTTTCTGTAAAAGACCTTATATCCTGTGATTCTCCTTTTTGATGGCGGTTGCAAAGAGACAATGACACTGGTAGAGGTTTTTGCAGTCACACTGAAGTTGTTAGGTGCCTGATAGGGAACTGCAACAAAAAATACCCAGTTATACTGATAATCAGTAAAGCTGTCATACGTGGCAAATAATCATAATATAGCAGACAAACTCGACACTTGAAATGCAGTCGCTGGAGGCACCATTGACTCTCCAGTCTGAGGTTATAACATGGGTTTCAGTTGGGATGTTGTAACATTGCTCGGATACATTCTAATGTGTGCTTTGCAGTGCCTGGTGAAACACTCCTTTATGGCTGAGAATGGCCATCTTGCCACAACTAATGTTTTGTACGGTCTCGTCTTAGCCCACACTTTGGGTCTATGTTTGTTGATTTCTGTTGTTTACGAGTAGGCTGAAATGTTGTGCGGCTGTAATAAAGCCTTCAGGTTTTTCCTTCTGCCACTGATGGGTTCAGCAGTTTCAGCATCAGATTATACTCAAATCACGATCTCTGCCTCTCCAGCACTGGCCACCAGCCCAGTGCCTGAGTGCAATCAAAGCATAAGAAAGCTTAAAAAGCGAAGAGTGGAGAGTTGTTTTGCATTATGGTGGTCGACCGCAACCACAAACTGACTCTGAAACTTACACTGTCTAACATGTTTTTACACTTGCGTGTATTAATTAATTTACAAGCTTGTCAAGTATACCAATCAGGTACCATTACTGAACATGCCACAAGGATGCTGTTTGCTGAAGAACAGATAACTTTCATAACTCTCGAAAAGAGTAGGGGACATAGTTCCTGGTGTAGTGGTCTATCTCTATCTTTCATCTAGCATTCATGTATCGGTTGGGTGGGTCGCTGTAATCAAATATGGACTGAAGAAGAATTGTAAACCGCCATGAAACTATGTAATATGTGTGGTATATAAATCCATTACCATTACCAATTACCATTAATGTGTGTACTGTAATTCAACAGGAAGTTGGTTCACACTAATAAACATAATTATTCTTGTTTTCAGTAGTCAATACAACGCAGTTTATGGGGTGTACAATCATAGAGTGGAACTTTATCCAATAATCTAATCAACATGAAGGGTAACTACTTTAGACTCTGGGGATAGAGTCAGTGTGGACATTTTTGACAAGAGCAAGGTTAGTGATGAATCACATGTGCAGCCTAAAAAAAGTACACTGCTAAAGTTTAAGTTATAAATTTTCATACTTTGGATGATCCCAAAGAGTACAAAATAATGGTATTTTAGAAATCAAAGACACAAGAAAAACTTGTATGCAGTGAAAATATATTCAGTCCTGTTATTATTGAACAAGAGGTGACATAACAGCAAATTATGGACATAACAGAAATTAATTATCACCATTATTGATAACTTGCTTTAACTTTTTTAGTGTTGTTATATATTTGCCAAAGTCTAGTGAAAGCAGTAAAATACTCATTGCAAATTCCAATTCCTACACTAGAGAAGAAATGTGTCGAGAATTTCTGAGAATGGTTCTAACTGGCTCTAGGTGGAAATTTATAGGAATTATTAACCGCAACTTCTTCCAAGAAATCAGTTGTGGCCCAAATAGTTCAACCATTGCATTAACAACTGTATGGCCTTTGCCCAAGTCATACAAATATCTAAAATATTTATTTCCCTTTTTTCAAACAACCCACTCAGAAGGTTGAGCACTCACATATTTAAATCTGTGCCTGCATGAACTTTAGAAACAAAATAATACAAACTACATGGGATCTAGATCTCAGCTATGGAATTCGTACATCACAGCTATCCCAGATCAATAGCAAAATAAACAAACAGCAGTAAGAGTTTAATAACATAAATTTATATCTACACTGTACCTACAGGTTATTACTGATCAAACTTATGAAAATTAATCACATGAAATTTTACAAATAAGGCACCACTGCACAAAAAATTATAAAAATACTCTGTCACTTGGCTGCTCTTTTTTTAAAGGAAACAATGTAATCACTAACAAGTCAGTCATGTTCCATGACTCTTGTCTACCTTTCCCCCACATACAGGCTTTAGCTCAAGCTTGGATTCAAACGATTAATTTCAGCACTCAGCAGTTCATTTCCACCATAAACAGCTGTACTTTTCAAACTTCTGAAGGATGCAAATTTGTCACCATTGTTTCGTTTAAATGATTCCTGGTCACAAGAGGACCGAAGACTGTAAATGTATGGCAAGCAGCCATCTTGTATTTCAAGAGACAAAGTGGAGACTGGGAATGATAGTATCTTTTTTTAGTCAGCAGCCACATGCAATTGCAGGCTCAAAGAAAAAAATGTTTGCCTGCCTTCTCACTTTTGGCTAGCCTCGGACCAGGCTCCGCAGTGGAGTTAAGGAGCGAAAAGAAGAAATGTCCCCCACTCGGCTCACTTCGCTTGCCAATTTTTTTGCCATGTTTCTTCTTTTTGCTCCTTAACCCCACTGTGGAGCCTGGTCCCAGGCTAACTTTTGGCAGGTTCTACCGATTTAAACTAACTAAACTAACTTTTAAACTAAACGATGGTTTAAAACAATAATATGGGTGACTACTTTTTTGAAACAGGTGAGCTTAAGTTTAAAAAGCAAATGATACTAACTTTATTGAAAGACATCCTTCAAAATTGAAAATTGATATTGACAGGATTGACCACGTGCCCACTGAGCATGAGTTAAATTGGAACACTAAAATTCTTTAGCCTTTTCATGGCATAGTGGTCTAATTAAAACTGAATGCCAGATGATTTGAGTTCCACTCAGAAACATTTCTCACGGTGCTTTTCCATGGTGACTATTGTTTGAGTGCATACATGTATCTTGGTCATTGGCCCAGTCTTGATTTTAGCTACACTGTATTTTGTTTTGATGCAGATTTGAGGAGCATCAGGACACAGTCTTCAGCGCATTTTGAAAGTGTTATTGCAAATTGAGAGTGTACACGTTGAGATAGCTGGACTTGTGATTTTCAAGAGTAAAATGTGTTTGATCAGGACAAAATTTAAATGAAGACCAAGCAGAAATACAACAATAAATCTCTCTGCCATTGTTTAATTTCCTTATTTCAATGTGAACTCTTGCTAGTGAGCTTTTCATTGCTTGAAAAGACCAACAGTTTCGTCAGTAAAATTGAAACCCACAATCACTGATTGTGTTGTGCAATTTTATATAGCTATAATTTTTGAAAGGATTGATTGATTAATGATATAATGTTCCAACGTTTCGGTGACCTCATGACACCATTCTCAAGGAATGAATAATACAAGCGAGTTCAAAGGAGTAAGATCTTAGATTTACTTTAATGGGGCTAATTAAATAAATACTTTGGTGTGGATCGAATCTGTTTGTATATTCAAGCATGGTCTTAATTGTTTGATGTACAGCATTTCGTTAATTAAAAATCAAATTGGTTCCTGCATTTTTTCAGTACTTTGAAACAACTAAGGAGGTCTTCAAGGACTGCGCTCGTGTGATCATGCCTGCCTGTGTTTTCACGCCTAAAGTACCTGCTACACTTCATCAACTCCACCTTTATCAGATCAAGAGTTGCTGACCAGCAGACACCGCAGGCCAAGCCAGTAATGGTGGAAAATGACGTGACCCAAGTGATCATACCTTTTAAAGATCAAGATTCCACTGACATTGTTAAGACTCAGCCGAAAGACCTTAAGTAGTCTTAATCTGCAAACCACAATCCAATCCATATTTGTTGGTCGCAAAATTGGCCAAGACCTCCAAGAATTCGAGCCCAAACACAGCTAGTTAACCAATAGTTTGTAGTTTATCGCTTTCAATGTAACCTGTGTGATAGAGGTAGCTATGTTGGTTATACTCGTGGACATCTACATCCATGCATTGTTGGCCATAACAGCACTTCATCCTCTGTGCGGAAACATTATGATAATGATCACGCGAGCACAGTCCTTGAAGACGTCCTTAGTTGTTTCAAAGTACTGAAAAAATGCAGGAACAAATTTGATTGTTTAATTAACGAAATGCTGTACATCAAACAATTCAGACCATGCTTGAATGTACAAACATTATGTTTCTTCACTTGCAAGATCACAATCAAAAGTTTATTTTAATGGAAAAAAATTAAAATCGAAAATTTTATACCTTGAACGTACACAGTGACGTTACAATTTACTGGCATGTTCACGGTATTTCATGGCCTTTTCCATAATCTCAAAGTGTTCATGGGCCCTAAAATGAATGAATGACACTTTAACTACGGTCAAGACTGTAGCCTCCCTTGTGGCCCTATGAAATTAATTACAACATCGTGCCTAAAATAATAATATTGTAGAATACTACACTGTAAATTTGAAAGATCTGTTTCAGCCCCAATGTGCCAATTCAGCTCTATAGCCCCTGGAGCTGATTTGACTCTTCATGGGGCCATTTTGTCAATTTGGTCTATATCGACCACAATAAAAACCGATTTGACCCACAGTGGAAAAATAATTCAGCCCCTTTGGTGCGTATAAGCCCCTATCACTTGTGTCATTTTGACACAATTGAGGGCCGTCGAAGAGCAGAGCCCTTTACTTACGACAAAAAATGTCCCCAATCAGAGCCATTTTGACTCCGATTGGTAGAGCTATTTCCATTCGTGCCAGTTTAGGGTAGATTGGGCTCTTATTAATGTAGCCGTTTAAATATGAAATATAAACTGAATTGTAACGTGAACCAGAATAGTGGTTTCTCTCCAAGTGGTTTCTGCACCCTAAAAATATTCAATCTGCGAGGCATCCTCCAACGCCACACATGATGCGAAGAGAGAGCTAGTTAAGTCATGGCTGGAAGCAAACAACAACAACAACAACAACAACAATTTATTGACAAATTCAGATAGGTATAAGAAGCTTGTCCCACAAATAGCCGCAAAGCTAGTCAAGGCGGGACAAGACGAGCACAAGAACACATCAGAAAAACAAATAACAATGAATTACTTTACACCATAATGCGGCTTTGATTAAATTATGCAACAAAATTAAAATAAATTACAGGTAATTTTATTATCATTAATATTGCAATCAAAGAGACGAAGAGAGAAAAGGAGAATCAGATTATACTAGCAAAAGAGAAGGACAAAAGAGGATCAGTTTTTCATTGGGTCAATTATCGTTTCCACTTCAATATAGGAGTCTACAGTTTTCACCGGTAACCATCGAAAGAATATCAAGTGAGTAATACTTGAGTTGACATACTTAATATTTGAAACGGGGTTAGGGCCCACGTGCTCCTGTTGAATTTATAATTTTGAAGATTCACTTGACGCCCATGAGGGGATGGCAAAGAATGTACTGTGTTCAAGATAATGATATGCTACAGACTGTAGTTAAGTCCAAAGCTTTCTCCTGAGGAATCAAACTGTTAGGCATTGATTAATCACTTTATAGTAGATGCAATGCTCCAAATCATTAATGTCTGCTTTTTCCTTCCTATGTGGTACTGTGATCAAGGTATAATTATGCCAGTTAGGTGTGAAGCTGCATGCTGAGGAATCCTAACTGTTAGGCATTGATTGATTACTTTGCAGTAGATGCATGAAATGCTCCAAATTATCAATTTCTAGTTTTTTCCTTGCTGTGCAGTACTGTGATCAAGGTATATGCCAGTTAGGTTCGAAGCTTTGTGCTAAGGAATTCTTACTGTTAGGCATTGAATAATCCATTTTCCATTTTATTTCCATTTATATGCCATTAACCACATAAAATACAAAACACTAGAAATTTAGAAATAAGAAACACAAGAAATTTACAATAACTTTGACTTAAGACGATAGACTACAAATGTTTAAAGTGGTAATGACAAGAAAGCCTGTATAGAAGCCGGGGGCTTATGAACTATAGCCTTCCTGACAATACAGGGTACATCATGCGAATTACGGGGACAGCATGGATTATGAAATGTATTATAAACAGAAAAGTAAAGTAAAGAAGTATGTAGCTCAACAATGAGTTAATATTTGCCTACGAAAGGAAAAAAATACAATACAAAACACTAGAAATTTAGAAATAAGAAACACAAGAAATTTACAATAACTTTAACTTAAGACGATAGACTACAAATGTTAAAGTGGTAATGACAAGAAAGCCTGTATAGAAGCCGGGGGCTTATGAACTATAGCCTTCCTGACAATACAGGGTACATCATGCGAATTACGGGGACAGCATGGATTATGAAATGTATTATAAACAGAAAAGAAAAGTAAAGAAGTATGTAGCTCAACAATGAGTTAATATTTGCCTACGAAAGGAGGAATTTTTTAAGTCTTTTCCCAAACAAATGGATGCTTTCACTGTTTTGAATTTCATGACTTAATGAGTTGAAAAACTTAGGTCCTTGGAACCGAATTGAGAAGTTTCGAATATTAGTTCTGCACGGAGGTATGTAAAAAAGGTTGCAATTTCTAGTATGATGCAAATGTAACGAAAATAACAAGACGCTCTATGAACGTTAACTCGGGATTAACTTTTGTGCTGCAGAAGCCGGACGCATGCTTTCTGATTCTCGAAAACTATCTGGCTAGTGGTTTGCTTTTGGGTTCGCATAACGCTGTTTTGATCACGTACGAGCAAAGCTCGTTAAACTGTTTTGAGAGTTGCCATCCATATTTGTTGTCAGCTGTCGTTTAGTTCTAAATTAAGTGGCAACATCTGGACTTTACTTTGGCTCTCTCAAAACATTTATTCTCTCTGCTAAGCTTGAAAACATTCGCATAGACACTTCTCTTAGCATATTGGTTATTCAAAACTCGAAAACACAAGGCGAATCGTTTCCTTGTCTGTGACATGTTTCTCAGAAACAATCCAGATGTTACGCACTGTAAAACACCTCGAAATTCAAACTGCTCTATTTTCAAAACAAAGCGTGTGACTTGGCTGAAAACAAGCCAGCAGATATATATTTTTGAAATGTCATTTGCGATTTTCTAAATATAGAACTGTCACAATGCTCTAATTCCAGTTGATACTCACAGCACGTGCGAGGCTTCCAACCTTGTCTTAAATTCGGCAAGCTATTTCACGCGGACAAACTCTACTGGATTTAAGTCTTCACAACGGCGACAGAGTTGTGACAACATCCGGATCAAATTAAATCAAAACAACTTTGCCATTTTCTAAATATGGAACTGTCACAACGTTGTTACTCACAGCATGTGCGAGGCTTCCAACCTTTTCCTAAACTCGGCAAGCCTTTTCAAGGGGACAGTCTGTACTGTATTAAAATCTAGCTTCACAACTTTGCAAAGATATGTGCACAGGACAATTTGTTCCAGCGGTCGAAGTGGATTATTTAACCTTGTGTGTTCACTTGTGGTCACGTATTAAATGGAAGGTATCACATTTCGAAAACAACTAACCGTCGCGTGATGTTAGCCTTTCGACCTTTGGACTATGTGGTTTGCTTTAAGCAATGAACACTTCGCCATGTGCCTGCTATTGTGCATTCGCCAATCAAAACACCGGAACGTAATTGTATTGTGCATTTTTCTGAACAGGAAAAAAAAAGACTGAAATCTAACACATTTTATAACTCGTGATATTTACAGTATCCCGAGCAATTAGGAAGTAAACCTCTTTTAAATAGATACATGAATCTACCTATCTGGTATAAATAAATGTCAGAGAATTTTTAAAATCGCCTGTTCTTTGAAAAGAACATCAGTGTGGGAATCGAAAGAAACTTCATATATTATTCTTATTATATTCTTTTGCAGAAGAAATCACTTTACAGTAGATGATGCAATGTTCCAAATTGTCAATTTCTATTTTTTCCTTGCTATACGGTATGGTGTTCAACGTATATGCCAGTTAGGTGTGAAGCTGCATGCTGATGTTAGGCATT
>JAEMWC010001433.1:127500-135000 GCA_016490735.1 Pachyseris speciosa
TCTGTCATTTTGAAAATAGCTTAGAAGCCTTGCAGATAAGATGGTAGAGAGCGTTGGGATCTATGAACAAATTATCAACAAATATGGGTTAATTTGCATCAGTCACCAGTGTGGTGTTATGGATAGGGTGCAAGACTTCTGATCCAGATATTGGTGGTTCAAACTCCAGTAAGTGCAATTAAAAAAGATGCTTTGTTGTGAAATGTGTAGTTGGATAAAGATTTTTTTTTAAACTCCAGTAAGTGCAATTAAAAAAATCCTTTGTTGTGAAATGTGTAGTTGGATAAGGTGTGTCAGCTGGCAGGGTGTGGCTGAATGTGGGAGTAGGGGGAGTGGTACAGTGAATGGGGGGGGGGGGTGAGGTTAGAAGAAAGAAAAAAGTGATGTTAAAGAAGTGTTGTTAAATTCTTTTTGTAACCCCCCCCCCCCAAAAAAAATTCGACACCCCATTTTTTTCAACCACACCCCAAAAATAAAAGCCCTTTTTAGACAGTTTAAAAATAATAAACTGGTTTGAAAAAAATAAACTGGATTGAAAAAAATTGAACCAAAGTCAAAAATTGAACGACAACATATATGCCATATAGGTGTGAAGCTGTATGCTGAGGAATCCTAACTGTTAGTTATTGATTGATCACTTTACAGTAGATGCAATGCTCCAAATTATCAATTTCTACTGTTTCCTTGCCTTGCGGTATTGCGACAAATTTATATTCTAATATTATAGGGTGTGAAGCTTTACATGTATGTATAGCAAATCTTACTGTTACAATATTGATTAATCACTTTACAGTAGATGCACTGCTTCAAATTATCAATTTCTAATTTTTTGTCCTTGCTTTATGGTACTGTGGTCAAGGTATTATACCAGTTAGGTGTGAAGCTGTAGGCTGAGGAATCCTAATTGTTAGTTATTGCTTGATCACTTTACAGAAGATGCAATGCTCCAAATTATCAATTTGTACTGTTTCCTTGCCTTGCGGTTCTGCGATCAATTTATATGCTTATAGGGTGCGATGCTTTACTTCAAAACTTGCATGCATAGGAATTCTTACTATTAGGCATTGATTAATGACTTAACAGTAGATGCAATGCTTCAAATTTTCAATTTCTAATTTTTTGTCCTCGCTATACGGTACTGTGGTCAAGGTGTATATACCAGTTAGGTGTGAAGCTGTATGCTGAGGAATCCTAATTGTTAGGTATTGCTTGATCACTTTACAGTAGATGCAATGCTGCAAATTATCATTTGTTCAATTTTTTCCTTGCTATACGGTACTGTGGTCAAGGTATATGCCAGATAGGAGGCAAAGATTTACATGTATGCTAAGGAATTCTTACTTTTAGGCTGATACTGTGATCAAGGTATATGCCAGTTAGGTTGGAAGCTTTATGCTGAGGAATTTGTACTGTTAAGCATTGCTAGTTTGATCATTTAACAGTAGATGCAATGCTCCAAATAACAATTTCTACTTTTCACTTGCTATACGGTACTGTGGTCAAGGTATATGCCAGACAGGTGTGAAGCTGTATGCTGAGGAATCCTAATTGTTAGTTATTGATTGATCACTTTACAGTAGATGCAGTGCTCCAAATTACATCAATTTCTATCTTTTCCTTGCTACACTGTATACAGTACTGTGATCAAGGTATATACCAGTTAGGTGCGAAGCTTTATGCTGAGGAATTCTTACTGTTAGACATAGGTTGATCACTTTACAGCAGATGCAATGCTCCAAATTATCAAATTCTATTTTTTCCTTGCTATACAGTACTTAGATCAAGGTATATGCTACTTAAAGTGGTACTATGACGAAAATGGCATCTTTCCTATCTAAGCCATTTTAAAACATAAACAAGTAGTATGTATGAGAAGAAAAATGCTGTTGGCTGTTTTCAAACATCTCTTTTCGTTCCAGAGATATTCAAGTTTTTATAATATGCAAATTAGCCAAGTGATGACGTCATACACTCAACCAAATTTTGATCAGATATGATGAAAAAAGATATCTCAGCCAATTTGTATCAGAAAGGTTTGATTTTTTTGCAGTAAGATTCAACTAAACGTGCTCCACAATACGAGCTTTACAGTTTTGTTACCACAGCAACATTCTGGGTTCCAGACCTCCCCAATATTAGAGGCTTTTCTGGCCAACTTTAGCGTTCCATTTTGATGTTTACTAATGGTGCGTCACATGCATGATCCAGCAAGCATATAAATATGTTAGCTTGAGTTCGTGGCCTCATTTAATATTTTTTTGACCTGAAAATCACTAACATATTGAAATCAAGTGGGTGGGGCCTGGAAAAGATTGAGTTGCCATGGGAACAGAATTTTTTAAAGCTGTAGGTGTGTTTCCTGTAGAACTATTAGCCTACCAAGTTACAATGGTCTGTGCTGCAAATTAACAGAGATAGCTCTATTTATATAGTTGATATAATATTGGGTTGAGTGTATGACGTCATCAGTAATCTCATTTGCATATATTACACATTTTTCAAACTTAAATATCTCCGAACTAATGCAGATATTTGCAAACGGTAAACGGCATTTTTATTTTTTCATGGACTTCTATGTGATACACCTAAAATATCAAGGGGTAAAAGTTTGATCATAGTACCACTTTAAGTGCAAAACTGTATGGGGAATCATACGTGTAAATTGTAAGGCATTGAATAATCACTTCAGTAGAGGCAATGCTCCAATTTCAATTTTTCCGTTGCTATGTGCTACTATGATCAAGGTATTATGCCGGTTGGGTGAAAGCTTTATGCTGAGGAATTCATACTGGTAGGCATTGATTAGCTAATCACTCTACAGTAGATGCAATGTATCAAATTATCAATTTTTACATGTAGCTTTTCCTTGCCATACAGTTAACTGTGATCAAAGTATATGCTAGTTCAGTGCAAAGCTTTATGCTGAGGAATTCTTACTGTTGGGCATTGATTAATCAGTTTACAGTAGATGCAATGCAGTGTTTGGGTGTGATTGAGAACTACTGTAGTGGCACTGTTTGCAAATGGTAGCCAAATTTTGACTCCTCCAAAAGAGGAGAAAAGAATTAAACAATGGGAAACTAAGTCTCCTACATGTTCCTTCCTTATACACATGTACATGTACACTGTAGGTAGATGCTTAAAAGCTTAATGACAGCCCAGGCTTACACCTGTACATGTAAGTGTTGTATTTAAATATAGCCATGATAAAGACGTTAGAAAGTGATAAGGGTTTCTTTCTAAGAGTTACATCTTTTGGTCTCAGGGTGTCTTGTCAAAAATAAATAGGCATGTCCGTCACATTTGCTCTGGGTACTATTTTGGGATTATTTTCATGTTAAAAAAAGATTTTTTTCCCTTTTGTTCTGATGCCTTTACACAAAATGTAATTGATTATCTGCAATTTAGTGTCAGTATTATCAGGAGTCTTACCAGGAGGCTTAAAAAGAACTAATCAAGCATAAACTTGTCACATGTACAGCTACATGTACACTGTAGGCCAATAGTATATTGAGTAGTTAATATTTGGTCACTGGATCGAGTAATACCATGTGGCAAACAAACTAAATGAAACATGTCTGATGCACACCATGTGAAGGTCTCTAACGGTGATAATAGTTACCAATGACTTGTTTTACCCAGACTTTTTTTTGTTGATATTTGATACATGTAACTCAGCAGCCATCAGTAACAACTTACTTCCCCGTTCTTTATAGTCTTTTGTTTCTCTGTGCAGTACATGTACTTGGCTTCCAGTGTTTATTCATCATGTTATCAGTATTTTACTTGCAGTTTAGCATGGTCACTTGTATGTAGTAATGTGACTAATCCGTTATTTTTGGGTTTTACAGAGAACTGCTGCAGCTGATGATGACCTCGATATTTTGTTAAATTGTTGCAATTGGAGGTTTTTTGAGTAACACCTTTTGACAGTTATTTTATCCACAGTCATTTTGTGTTTCTTTTAGCCAAAAAGTTAGTGAGAGAATAAAAATAATGATTTTGTTGTTCACAAAATGTGTGTTCTGGGTATATATTTTGCCTCTAATAGTTCTTAATTAAATGAAGGCAGTTTCTTGTATTTATTTAAGCTGTTTTGGGAAGTATAATGAGTATAAATCAAACAAAAAATTAGAACCATTCTAAGGTAAGTGGTACATGTAGTTGATTTTAGCCCTCTAGTATAGATCTTTTAGACTCTCTTTAAGTGTCCTTAAGAATACATTGGCGTTGATTCAGCCCTGAAAAGTGTAAAAAGTGCATTGTTTTGGTTTTATATGGGCTAAATCAGTAATCCATTGTGGCCATTAATTCCCCTTTATACAGGTTCAAAATGGCTTAAAATGGGGCCATTGCTAACTATGCCAAGAACAAGTTTAGCCCTTCTAAGAGAGCTATTTCACATAAATAACGCCCAAAACAGCTCTTATAAAGAATGTCATTTTAAACATAATGGTACTAATTTTGTCATTTACATGTGAAGTACATTTGTTTTGAACAGAAATTGGGCTAAATTGGCCACAAAATATGGACCAATTTAAATTCTTTTTGAAGGCATGAAACGGCTGGATAAGGGCTAATTTGGCCATCCAAGCGCACCATTTCAGCCCTTTAAAAGCTAAAACTACCCTTCATTTTTCCAAAATAGCCCTTGTGTCTTTGTTTCCGCTACCTTATACAGGGCTATTTCTGCCCTATTTACTGGGGCCAAAACAACTCTATTCCAAATGGGCTAAATTAGCCCACAAAATAGTACTTATCTTACTCACTGAAACGGCCCCATTTTGGGGGCTAAAACAGATCTTTTCGATTTACAGTGTAAAGTACTAAATACTTAAATACTGAAAGAGGATTTTAATCAGTTTTTTTTATTAGACCAGCCTTTCTCGTGATATTTTGCCATGACCAACCCATTAACTTTTTCAAGAAAACCCCATCAAAAATCTTTGAAAATCCAATGATATTACCATGAAAAAACTACTAGATTTTCAAGGGTTATTTCACCCTAAGAATGAAAAGAAGATGATGACCACTGTCATTGTGTCCACTGGCTTTCAAATAAGAATCTCACAAAGCAAGAAAAATATTTGTTTAGCCTGCGTAGCTGGCAGTTTTGTCGGGTAGCGTGTGAGCAGCAAAGCTGCCCTTTGCTCCATTCTCCTAGCAGCATCGCCGCTCGCTCAAGCGCTCCCCGACAAAACTGCCAGCTACACAGGCTAATATCTGTTGTGATGACCTTCTAAAGCCTAACTGTAAGCCACATAATTTCATGTTGTGTTGAAAACTGTTTTGTTAAGAGTCATACAACTTTCTTTTGTTTTTTTCAGGGGAGAGAACAGACATCCAAACAAATGTCTAGGTTCGCAGCGGGCTGGCAAGAGTTGTCTTTCATCCTTCACCCCTTCCCTCTTCATATTTCATGCACACTGTGTGTTCTTTAAAAGTAAATGACTGCTACTTAGGCTACTGAAAATAGAGGTAATAAATTTTTCACTGGTGGTACCAAAATGGTAAATTCAAGACTAGGTGTACACTGCTTGTGTTATGGATGTGACAATGACCAAAAAAACGACAGCATAGCAAACAAACTACCTAGAAAACAATGACCCATAAAAACAATGAATGATTAGTGGCTTTTGACTGCTTTTGATCCCAGGAGTTTGGTTTCCTCATATAGGTCTCCTAGCTTGCCCCAAAGACCATTACAGAACGGAGGATTTTTTTGCATAAACGTTACTGGAATCTCGGTGAAATGTGAGGAGAAATTAATATTCAGTAGGGTGAAACTGTTTGCAAATACATCACATTGCTATAAAAATCACCTCACGTATACAACCCTTCTTAATTGTTCACACTGACTGACTGCATTTGTAATTAAGTAGAGATCACACTGTTGAGAATATAATTATAGAAAGTACTGTAACTCACCTGCTGGGACAATTACTCCATACAGTTCTACTCTCAGTGCCTTGTGGTTTCTGAATTCATTTGGCTGGAACCTGACAATACTTGCTCTTGCAGTCTCCACAAGATTATGTTTCACAATGTCATTTCTTCCATTATTTGCAGCAAAAATCTGTAAATCAGTTAAAATCACTTTGTAATAAATGTGGAGCAAACTGAGCACTTGCACCAAGTACGTGTACGTCAAAACCTTTAACTCCCCTGACTTAGTATGCAAGTGAAGAAGAATGAGTGTGAGTTTATGCAAATTTGGAACGATGAACATGAACTAATCATGTTATGTTTTTCGAGGGGGAGGGTGGCCTTATTTCTTGTTGTTTGTCATGTACTCTAAGTCTCTTTTCTTCTTTTGTTCATTTTCTATTTCTTTCTTTTCTTCCGTTGTTTGTTTTTGACTGATTGCATGTAGACTTTGACCGTGAAGAAATGTAAACAACCATGGGAACTTCTGCTTTCTAATTCAAACTGATTGACAGTGGGTCAATGTGATAATGGGTTAGTTGACAATGGTTTAACATGAAGGAAGTATGATTTAAATCATATGTGAACTGCAGAAATGAAATCAAATGAAGAATGATCCTCGCAGTTGTGAACGCAATTTATGCAATTGCGAAAAGAAGCCTGAGAAAAATTCAGGACTTCAACGGGGTTTGAACCCGTGACCTTGCGATACTGCGGGTGCGATGCTCTAATCAACTGAACTATGAAGCCACTGACCTTGGGAGAAGGTCAATTGTGGGTTCTGCATATGTTCCCATGAAAGAAAAGCATATGAATGAAGTATATGTGAAATCAAATGAAGAATGACCCTCGCAGTTGTGAACGCAATTTATGCAATTGCGAAAAGAAGCCTGAAAAAAAATTTTTTTCAGGACTTCAACAGGGTTTGAACCCTTGGTTTAACAATAGAGTTAAATAATAATTTGAATACCTGTTCATAAATTGGGAGCACAGTACTGGCAAAAGATGTGAGGGGGGGGGGAGGGCGGGGGTCTGTGTTGCTTGTTTGAATTTAAAATCTTCTGTGTCGGTGTTTACATTGTTAATTCTCGGCCTTGATATCACTGTCAGAATTTTGGCGGGAATGATGTCTCTCGTCGGGATTTCATTTTATGTGCTGTCGCTACTTTTGGGTCATGTTGCTTGTTGCAACTTACCCTGGCAGGGCTTCTGTCTAAGGTTAGCTCATTGCATTTGGAAGGGTTAGCATTGTTGTTTTAATAAATAAAATGAAATGAATGGGAAAACAAAGCCCCAACATGTGACTGGTATGCTTGGTTGAAATCTAAATTTGATAGCACTCACCACTCAGGTGAGTATTACCTTCAGAAAGCACTCACTGCACCCACATCTGTGATCACTTGCATAAGAGAAAATGCCTCACATACAGTAGTCGACCCACCATGACCCCCTCTCCCCACCAAAAAAATCAATGTTTTGCTTTCCAATAATTCTAATCTCCTATGCTTCTTAACATAATTATCACAGCAGAGAACAGTACAATGATGATGCATTAATAATATGGGCATGGTTGTC
>JAEMWC010001433.1:140000-165035 GCA_016490735.1 Pachyseris speciosa
AACTTGGCAGGGCCGAACTACATAGGAAAACGAAACTTTTCACCGCAGTGCGCACTCGAGAGTGGAACAGCACATGAGTGAGGAGAACTTGAATTTTAGGAAGGTAAAATTTCTGACTTTTTCTCATTACAACATAAAAAATCAAAATGACAATACGCACTGCGGTGAAAAGTTGAGTTTTTGTCCATTTTAATCGTGTTCCAAATCTCAGAGCTAAATAATAAATTCCAATTTAGATTTAATCATTATTGTGAATTTGCTTGCAGATGACCACACACCAGAATTTTTGTAATTCTTAACATTCCTTAAATTTTTCCAAAATGAAAAATATTTTTTAAGAATCTATAAGTTTCAGTGAATATGTGATGTTAAAATGAGTGCAGTATCTGTAATATATCTGTAAAAATCACCCTCAACCACCAAAAATGACCAAATTAGGGTCCAGGAATACCTTAAGACTTTAAACAACTCTTAAAATACTGATTTACAAGCTTATCTTTAATCAATTTCCTTCATTCTTGGGACTGATAACGGATGTCTTCATTGTTAAAGCCCACAGTTGAAATGAAAACGATGAAATTTGAACGAAAATAAAGCGCAGGAGAACGATTCAAAACGTTTGCTTAGTAACCACACAGATATTTACAGAGGGAAGTCTGGACACCAGAGTAGCAGACAACGATCAGAAAACAACATGGAAAGTATAAAGACGTATGGAAGCCATCAGTCGGAGAAAAACTTGTCGCTAAACAAGAGTTTAACAACCCCAAGGATAAACACACCATGCAAGTAATGAAAGGCAACAAAACAGTCGGCCATTTGCCTCACGAATTCTCCCAAATAGCGTGGTATTTTCTCTCACGTAGTGGAGAGATTGAAATGATCGATCGAAGACGACATTAATTGTAAAAATCTTTTGTGGAAGTACGGAAATTCCATGCCAGTTAGAGTTTCGAACGACTGGTGAGCAAGATTCAGGTTTTGAACCTGAAGATACAAACGGCTCCTTTAAAAGCCACCATTTCTACCGAAATGTGTTTAATCTTTATTCACTGAAGGATTTTGGTGCTATTTCAGTATTTGTGACCCCATATAGAAGTCAGTTTACTTCCTCTGAAAGCAATGGTCCCTTATACATGTATAAGCTGCACCCACGATTTTGAGCCCAAAATTTCGGCAAAAAAGTGCGGCTTATACACAAGTTTTTACGGTACAAAAAGCTCTATATCGCTCAAACAATCAAAAATTAAAAACTATACAGAAGAAAAGATTAACCTAAATGCATAAAACAAATACACAAGGAATTAATTATAAGTACAATTAGCTTTGAAAAGATGCGTCTTTAGTCTGTTCTTAAAAACAGAGAGCGACAGACTAAGCTTTTTGTCTACGGGTAAGGCATTCCATAGCTTAGGGGCTGCGACCGAAAAGGCCCTGCCTCCATCAGTTTTCAGGTGAGTCTTAGGTATTTGTAAAAGATATTTGTCAGTTGTTGGAAGGAAGGCTAAGGCATCTCTATTTTGCTGCACAACCACTCTCAATGCCTCCAGCTGTTTTTGTATTAAATTGCTGAGCAAAAAAACTTCACAGCAGACCAAGACTCTATCAAATTAATCATTCAATATTTCAGGCATCTGCTCTAACATTGCCTGTCACATTCCTCACAGGTGGTCACGTGCACAAATCAGATTTGACAAGATCTCATCTTTGGCTTCATCCACAAGAGATCTGGGTACAAGATTAGAGTTAATTCTTACTAAAAGTGCACTATTTGATGGTACTCGGGCTGTGCAAACTGCTTTATACTCATGATCTCTATAATGCCGACACCTTTTTAATATGGACACATGGGTTGTTTACGATTGATAAAAAACTTCCGGAAATTTCAGTTGGGAATTTTCATTCGGAAGGAACGGTACATGTTGTTTACCATTTGCCTAAAATTGCCGGATTGTCATGTCATGCTTGCTGACTGGATAGATTACACTTGCCCAAAAGCCAAGAGGTCTCAGTACAAAACATAGAAACTTGTAAATGGTAAATGAATTTCCATTGTTTTTTTTTTTAACAGGACTACCTTTTCAGAACTCCCATTTGTCGTGGGAATTATCTAGTGGGACGAACCAAAAAAACTTCTTCCATTTACATCCCACCCTTACCAAACAAAACGTATGGGAATGATATGGCAAACTTGAGTCATATATGGCCCATACATGTATGTGGAAATGATATGGGAAGGTTGGGTGACCATATGGACTTGATGTGGAACCAGATTCCAACAAATTTCAAGCTATGGACAGTATATGGGAAGAACAACTGATGCTATCCATTGTATGGAAAAGCTACATTGTGTGGGGATAGAATGCCCATAGAAATCCCATACCATTGACACATTTGTTTGCTCTATGCCTTATATGAAACTGATATGGGACATCCACACTTAAAAATCCCATATATTGTCCATACCAGCTGACACCAATGTTTTCAGTTCCATAGAATTTCCATATGATTACTTATATGGGAATTTTATGGGACAAAAAGCTATCAGTGAAACAGGGGCCCATAGCATTTCCATATAATGCTTTTATAGAGCTACAGCTGTAGACTCTGTTGGTACTCTCATTAGAGAGCATACCTGTAATTATTGCTCTGCATTCAAGAGTTGGCAAAGCCATGTTAATGTTGCAATTGACAGGTTTTTCACAAAGATGCCTTTACTTGCTTAGTTCTATGTAGGCTTTAAGGACAGACAAACACGGCTGAATTAGACAGAGAAAACTCTGTTTTTCCTCATATCAGACCACTGTCTGACCCAAACCACCAAGAAAACAAGTTACTTTAGAATTTGGTTTCAAAAATACATTTGTAATCTGGAATACTTACAGTTGTAGTTAAGTTCTAGAAATGATGCAACTCAATATCACTACATACCATGTATCAATATTTATTAATGCGTAGGGTTGGCAGGACAAAGAATAACAACAGACAGTCACTCCAGTTTATGGCGAGCAGTGAAGGTCATTGCGAGAATGAAAAATGTTGAAGGAGAGTGGGAAATACAAGGACAGAGGGGGCCTTATGTTATTCTGAAATAAGTAATTAGGAAGATATTAATTTTGCACATGATGTGTTTGCCTCTTTTGTGTCAATCAAGGCAAATGCTCATATTCTGACAACAAAGAGTTTCCAACAGTAAAAGCATGCACGTAATTTTATTATGTCCTGTGTGCAAACATCTGCTGGAGAAGCGTTTGACAGCTGAATTTAATCTTAAGTTTCCACTCCAAAGTGTTAAATACTGAATGCTTGATTCATTCCAATTGGAATTTGTTCTAGTTAACCAAGTCTCCATAAAACATTGACAGGGTGCATTAATTGCTTGTTTCCCTTTCAAGCAAGGTTGGTATACAAAAAAGAATAAATATAACTTTAATGCACTAGCTGTTTGAACGAATCCAAGTCACAACAAGAATGTTGATGACTGTCATTGAAAAGACTTCAAGGAAAAGAAATAAACTGCTTTTGCAGATAATATTAGAGCATACATTGTATTAATTTTATTTGCACTGTAACCTTTTTGTTTAACTCACATAAAACAGTCACTAAATGTTTGTAGCACTTCGAGATTAAATAACTCATCCACCACTTCCACTGGCAAACAAGAAACTTACAATGTACGTAATTTGCTCTCTGATCCTGTTGAAAATGATACCCACCTCAAAAGTTCCCTTATATCAGAACTTTTGACTGCGACAATTTTCTGTCAATGAAGTTAAATTGTATTGACTAATTTGAGCATCACTGACAATATTGAATCAAAAGCATGTATTCAGTATCAGGGCTACCCTTAAATTGCTACGGAATTATCATAGAACTTTGCAAGGCATTTATTCGAAAAGTGTAGTCAATGGAGATAACAATATTGAAGACCTTTTCCAAACAAAGAGTGTTCCCTTAGATTTCCCACACTGTAAAGCATTCTTTGACTTCTTTTGACTGAATCAAAATCTTGAGAGTGCTTATAAAGCTATAAAAGATGGGTTTAAGCTGTTTCCCAGAATTGCTAGTCGAAATTTTCCCAGAATATCCCTATACCATATAGGCCAGCATATTAGGATGTCACTTTACCAAATCCCCATAGCATTCCCATATCATATACCAGTGTGCATGAATGATATAGGAATTGTATGGATTACTGCCAAATACGTAGCTTTCCCATCGCAAAGGGTCAGAGATCATATGGTATTGGTATGGGGCTGAGCCATACATGTATCATTCCCATACTAGATCCTATGGGGTATCTATGCTGCCAAATACATGCACATAGCAATCCCATAGTATAACACTCTCACAATAGAGCTATGAACTGAATGAAGACAGTGCCATGTATGGGTTTAATAGGGAAAGCAATAGCCCATGCCAAATCCATGTATTATCCATTGAGGGCCCATACAGTGTATATTATCCCATAATTATCATTTCCATACTTGGGTCATAGGGGTCACGGGTGTACGCTGTATATGGCCCATACCAACAGGTTTGGTAAGGGCAACCAGAATTTCTGTGAATTTGTGGTAAATGGCATAACAACCTTAGCTCCATCATTTTGGTGTCCCTACGTATATTTGACAGGTTAAACTGCAACGCCATTACAAAACGGTTATACTGTTATTATACACCTAAGGTTGGGTTACCTGTGGTACTGTAAATTATCACAAGGCAGAAGCCATATTTGTTTTTGACAAAGGTAGGAGTTACCAAGTTGGCACCTGGTTTGTTGGAGATTTCATGACGGGAAAGTGGAACAAGGAAGTTAATACTTAGATATTTAGAACAAGATGAAAACCAGAAAGTTACACTTTGCAAAATATTTCCTTCTTGAACTAAGATGAAAACCACTTGGGCGAGTGATTGGTGACTTGTATTCACTTGGCGGATTTTACTATGGCATGGGCAAGCGGGCTAGTGCTAATTCCAGCCCTGAGCATACCTTGTATAAAACATCAGAGTCTCTATGTACAAACAGCCTTCATGTAACTAGTTTAGAGGCCATTAGATCACAAATTCCAGATGAATTATAAAACCGTGTTGAATGCTTTAATTACTAACCTTATCCACACCGTTCTCTTTGTAAGTCATCCAAGTTGTACTGTCCAGTGATAAAAGCAGCTTGTACTTTGTTGTCCATTGATCAGCTTGTGGATTTCCTTGAGTCGCTACAGCGCAGATGAAGAACACATACTGCAGGTGAATTTGTAAGAAGTCTTTGGGGTTACTGTTACTGCTGGGTAACCACGCGCCATGGTGATACATAAGTCGACCTTCATAAGGTGCATTGCCAGCTCTTGATGACGAGGCTGTGAAGCTGCTCCATGATATCCCATGCCTGCTGTCCACACCAATTGCTTGAACCTGACAAGCTGAAACAGTTTTTTTTACATTAAAAAGTGGTACATGTATGTTTACTTAATTATATGAAGTTACTTTCCTTTTCCTCTAAGTTGCATTTACATTATTCAGGTTATTAAAAAATGAAATTATAGACCTGGTATCAAAAGGAGTCGAGTTATTGAATAAAAACTTCACATGATACAGCTGGCAAAATAGATTGTCTGACTGTGAATCTGTCAGATGATTATGAGAACTTCAGTATGTATATTATCTTTCACTTCTCAGAATATATGACCCATTGTTCTGTTATACATATAACATCAAGATAAATGCAACCTTGATCAGTTGTCAAGACAAGCAATGGCCGAAGTTATGCTGGATAAAATTTATCCGTCTGAGACGAGCTCTAAATTAATACAGAATAAAATCATATCAATTGGGTGCCTCAAGTCTGCTTTTGGACTTATTGTCTGACTCAATGAGTTACAACCCATCCTGTCAGGGTGTTGATAAAACCAGGGACAAACAACATTTCGGAACACTCTGCTGGAACATACAAAAATAATGAAAAAGCATCTTCAGAACAAAAATTGAAATGGCACAAAAGTAAATGATACTTTAAGTTAATAACAGACCTTTTGGCAGAATTAAAAGAATTGAAGAAGACGAAAAATGTCTTCCAGGAGGAGGTGTGTGACAGAAATAGAGCATTGATTTGGGACTTACTAAGATGGTTTCATACAATTCAGTCGGTGCACAGTGAGGGATGGACGGTTGAATATCAAGGTGGGTTATTATTGAAGAAATACTGAATGCACCCGTGCAAAAAAAGAGGCCTGCCTGCCTGGGCGACACCAGCGACTGGCCATTTTGACCTTCAGCTGTTTGGGGGGCTGCCCTTACTGGAGCAAACTCAGTGAACTAGGGACAGTTACTGGCCAAAACCCTTGGGTTAGAAATGAAATCACACATTTAACCTAAGTCACAACAATTGTACTTTTAATTGCAAAAGTGCTTCTAACAAGTTCACTTGATTTGAAACAATCCTTAAGTGCTGACCAGCAATTCTGGGAACCGGTTTAAGCCAATCTTCTAAAGCGCTACAAGGACTCTCAAGGTTTTGATTTAGTCGAAGGATGTCAAAGAATGGTTCAAAGTGTGTGAACTCCAAGGGAACACTCTTTGTATGGAAAAGGTCTACAAATTTCTTACACTGTATCTCCATCGACTGCCATTTTTCGAATAAATTCCACGCAAAGTTTATTATTAATGTCAGTGATGCTCAAATGATCAGTCAATAATTTAACTTCATTGACAGAAACTTGTTGCAATCGAAAGATCTGATTCAAAGAAAACGATTCCTTCCACTTCGACAGTGATCAACAAACGATTCAGGAATTCTGACTTCGAATACCGGTCAACTCGCCTACGACCAAACTCGCCTACGACTTAGCAGCTCGCCTACACTTAAGTAATTTAGGTCTTTTATAACTTTAAGTTATCATTTTGTGAACAGTGTTTGCGACTATAGCACAGTCCTCAGGGCGGCCCAGTCAGCCCTTTTTCATAGTCCACAGTCACCTGTTGCACTACAGTGGTCGCGCCGGGAAGTAAATTTATTTTTTTCGCTCTTAGAACCTGAACCTTGTATTGTTTTTAACTCAGTGATACCAGTGTGCAGTAAAAGCCTGATTCGCGCTTAAACAATTTTTGTTTTAAGAGTATTTTCAATGATTTCAATTCATCGAATCATTACGTAAATAAACAAGGCTGCACGCGTCTCTTCAAACTCTTATTTCTGTCTAAATCTTCTGCTGTCGTTTTACACGCAAGCTTTTTTTGAGGCGTTCTTTTTCACTACATATAAAAAATTTCACCTTCTTCAATTCATCGAATCATTACGGATCATTATGTAAATAAACAAGAATCCAAGAATCGAACTCACGGGATATATTAACCTTTTAGTAAACAAACTAGCCTATGTAGGCGAGTTCACCTTAAGTCGTAGGCGACTTGGCGTAGGCGAGTTTGGTCGTAGGCGAGTTGACCGGATTCCCCGACTTCTAGCTAGTCCCTCAAATCAAACGCAAATGACCATATGCTTATCATACCTTCTCAATTCTAGAACGTTAGAACTTCAGAACTAAAGAACGATGAGGGAAAGATACAAAAAAGAAGATAAAGAATTGCAGATTAAAAGTTCGAACGTCTGACGAGCGATGATGAGTGGAGAAATATCTGTAATCCAAACAATCCATTTCAACATCTAACCTTTCTCTCCAGACAGCCTGGGACATTTTGTGGCTGTTTGAACTAGATGTCTGCCGTTTTCTTCACCTCAACTGATGTGTCTGTTCAAACCCACGCGACAGAAGATAACATCAAGTCGAGTTGCGCATGAGTTCATGACCTCGCGGTCCTCCTGGGAACTAGCTTGTTCAAATTCAACATGGCGGACTGAAGTGCGATCTGGATTAATTGGGAAAACAAGAGGTTTCTTGAAGATACACACGGCTTATATAAGTACTCAGAGGCGAGAGGAAACATTTTTGTGTGGTTTTATCAACTTAAAGTGGTCCAAGTGAAAGAAAAACTACTGCAACAGTCAAATCCGAAAATGAACAAAAATCACTTCACTTTGTCACTTCATCAAACTTGCGTCTTTGGAAATTAAACAAAATGGTGTATGGAGGAACTTTTCAGGGAGCAACCATTTACAACAGGATCAGCCAACAAACTGTGTAAGTTTCTTGTTTGCCAGTGGACGCAGTGGATGAACTATTATTTGCTCGAAGCGCTACGAATCGAACATTTAGTGAGTGTTATAAATAAGACGGTGACCTCTTACGCGAAAACGTACACTAACGGCTGTTCGTTTGCACGGCAAAATGCACGGCTAGTGAACGAATAACAAACGGATGGCCAAACCGGTTGACACGGTTATGATGAACGGCTGAACGGCTGTGGAAACATTTTGAACGGCTCAACGATCAAACAATCAAATTATTTTTCGTCCAACATCATGTTTGTCAAACATAAACGTCGTTGCGTAGCTAAAACAGACAAACAATGTTTGACCAAATGCCGAATTCGATGTTATGTAGTTCATTTGGTTTCTTTTTACCGGCTTTGCACTCTTTGTTGGTTGGGGTGGCTAAGCTATTGATCAATTTTGTTTGCAACGCGAAAAATGTAATCATTGAAATCAAACATGGCAAACCATTTCAATGCAAAGTGTAGAGAGGCGGCTAAACCATCATTTAGCCAGGGCTTTAACTGAGAGCAGCTACATAAAATAATTATTTTTCGAATGGATCACTGAGAACAGTTGAATGGGTAAAGACAATAATAATTATTTTGAATCGACAATCGGATTGCTTTTACACGAAGCTACGAAAAACCACCATTCCACAGTGAGTCGATGTTTTAAAACTCAGAATGTTTTAAAGCTCGAAAATGAAACATCACTACACATATTTCTCGTTAATGTCTACCAGTAACAAAGGTAATAATAATAATAATACAATACATTTATATAGCGTCTTTTCCCTATGCTCCAAAAACGCTTTAGAGGTGACAAATTAAAATTATCATATACAATATAATCGTTAAATTCCCATCATTATTACCATTACCTACTAGTACTACTCGATAAAAATCATTGTCCGCCATAAGCCTGTAAAAATAAATGTCTCTTAAGTTTCTGTTTAAAAGTTTCCACCGATTACGAATCTTTTATTGACAGTGGAAGATCATTCCAAAGTACTGATGAAGCCAACGCGAAAGACCGGCCACCATATGAGTTAAGATTGAACACAGGTTTCGTTAAAAGATTTTCGATAGAAGAGCGCAGTGATCTTGAAGGTTTATAGGGTATAAGAAGGTCAGTTATATAATTTGGAGCTTGCTTGTTAAGTGCTTTAAATGTGATTAGAAGAATTTACTAGGTACAGGGAACTACCTTCATTTTAGGACGACGAAACCATCTCTTTGTGTTAATAAGAATGGCAAGTGGTGTTTATACTTACCGCATAACATTCGCAATAAGCTAATTTGCATACGCAACGCAGTGTTTGATATTTGCAAACGGTAGCGCAACGGTAGCGCAATGCTCAGTTCGAATCAAATAAACAAAGGTCTTATTGAACCACACTATCTCTGCAATATGTTTGCGCCGAGAATTTCGAATTATGATCTTCGTGACGCCAATAGACTGCGAGCAGTAGCCATTCCTTTCTGCATCCTTTTCTCTTTGTATCACCTTCAGAATTTCCCGTAGACTTGCCACAAATCGACCTCTCGAGTCTCACAACACAAAAGCGAGGTGGAGCAAGCTGTCTTGGCCGTGAAGCGGCTGAGCGAGCAACGAAGTCGCGAGATTTCCGAATGTAATTTCCCGTTGCACAGACAACAGTTAATTTCGATTGGCTAATCAGACAATGCACGCTGTCAGGAGAAATCGTTTACAACCTGTTGACAGACAAAACAAAACAGAGCAGACAGTAATTTGGGATTTTCGATTCTGTAGAAGAATGTTTGATGCAAAGGATGCAAGCACGTTCTGTTCTATTTTGGTTGTAGCACCGTTGAAAAGCATACTCGACGAACAGGTCAAATCAAATGACTTTGGTCTGAAGACGGTTGCTTTCAGTAACAGTGTATTGAAGGACGTAGCAAACCATAAATACCAAGTAATTTATGCATCAAAACCGGATTTGTCCAAAGAATTCACTGACCTGCTAAAAGACAATTCTTCAGAATTGCAAAGGAATCTATCGTTAATAGTGGTCTCTTTGGAAAGCTAGAGAACTCTAGTTTTGGATTTTCTAATTGCCGCTCATGAAATAGTTTCAAGAATTTTCCGTCAATGTATGAAATAGCGCTATTGTCTTGTCCTTGTGTTGCCGAAATGATAACTTGCGTTCTATGTGTATTTGTATTCTTGGAATAATTTTGGTCTTGTTGGGAAGGAAAAAGACAAATGGTAAGCAGGAAAATTCGAAGAGTATATTAAGTAATAAAGAACTTCAAGAATAGCCGCCTTGCAAAGGATTTTAGCGATTGTAGATTCTTGGTAGACTTGGGAAGCCAAGTGCAATACATCTACATGTACATTATTTCAGCACTCGGCAAAGTCCCATTGACTTATGGCTTTATATGTATGGCCTCATGCACCTATAAGCCTTTTTGGGACATCACGCCAAGTCGGCCACTTGCTGAATGGAACAGGTCAGCACTAGGGGTGGTCACAGCCAGAGCTTTGTTACATCCCTAGTGGCTCTTTTACGTCCCACGGAATCAGAGAATTATGAAGAGTTGTGAGACGGGGCCTACAGTTTCTCGTCCTTATCCAAGAAGACTAGAAAGTCTAACGGTTTGTAGATGTCATTACAAAGGCAGCACTTTCTCCTCAATTATATAAAGGCCCTGAGTGTTGGTCCGGCCGAGGTTTTGAACCCGCGACCTCCCGCACGGTAGTCTGGTGCTCTACCACTTAGCTAACCGGTTGGCAATAATTATGCGAAATTTTTGTGCATGAAATTCGACCTCACAATAGCGATTGACATGCTTTTATCGGATAACATCTTTGTTTGACTAAACTTTGGTAATATGCGGCTGGATTTGTAGCCGTTTGAAAGGTTGTATAATCTATTATTTGCGTTGAACGGGTACCCGGACTTATGTTCATACGACTGAGTATCTTTTCCAAACTGATGAACAGCGGGTGAAAATTGCACAATGACAACTGCACAATTCGAAATTATTTTCAGCAGCAATAATTCGCAGACTCATTTTGTCTGATGTTTAAGCCACCGAACGTTATGCTTAGCAAACATGATGTTAGACGATCATGAATTCATGTTCGTTAGCGTTCTAAAATACTGCTTCCGTCATTTTTCTGAAATCACGAAGGGACTGACTGGTTAGCGCAGTGGTAGAGCACCGGACTACCATGAGGGAGGTCGCGGGTTCAAACCCCGGCCGGACCAACACTCACGGTCTTTAAATAATTGAGGAGAAAGTGCTGCCTTTGTAATGACATCTACAAACGGTTAGACTTTCTAGTCTTCTTGGATAAGGACGATAAACCGTAGGCCCCGTCTCACAACTCTTCATAATTCTCTGATTCTGTGGGATGTTAAAGAACCACTAGGGACGTAAGAAAACTCTGGCAGTGACCACCCCTAGTGTCTGTCTTAATTTGATATTGACATTACAGGGGCACTTATAACTCAACTTCATTAATAACTGTAAACTGCATGATAAGCAGTCTGGCAAGTCCCCCGGCCAGTCTTGTAATGCGCATTTGAATATTGAATAGAAAATGCGCAATATAAATATGATATATTATTATTATTGTTTTTATTATTATTATTATTATTAAAAACAAACAGTTATCGCAAAAATTCGAAGCATATATTAAGTAATAACGAATGTTAAGAATAGCCACCTTGCAAAGGATTTTAGCGATGGTAGATTCTTGGTAGACTTGGGCAGCCAAGTGCAATAATTATGCGAAATTTTTTGTGGGTGAAATTCGACTTCACAATAGCGATTGACATGCTTTTATCGGATAACATCTTCATTTTGATGAGACTTTGGTAATATGCGGCTGGATTCGTAGCCATTTGAAAGGTTGTATAATCTTTTATTTGCTTTGAATGGGTAACCGGAATAATGTTTATACAACTGAGTGTCTTTTCTGAACTGCTGAACAGCGGTTGAAATTGCACAATGACAACCGCACAAAGTCGAAATCGACCGACTTTGTCTGAAGTTTGTGTTTAGTAAACATACACGTTTGTTAGCATTCTGAAAGATTGCATCGCTTCATTTTTCTGAAGTCACTAAGGAAAAAACAAACAGTAAGCATGAAAACTCGAGGAGTATATTTTAACGGGTAACCGGACTTGTTTATGCGACTGAGTGTCTTTTCTGAACTGATGAACAGTGGGTGAGAATTTTTCTGAACAGATAACCCTAGCTGTGCAAACAGTTGAACTATCAATAATTATTACTTTCTGAACGGTTTAATAACAGGCTGAAGTTTTATTTTGTTTATTTTTTCTTTTTAACGGATAACACAACCCGTGCGCACGGCTGCAATTTTTTTGAACGGATAAGACAAGCCGTGCAAACAGCTGCAATGTTTTTTGACCAGATAACACAAGCCGTGCAAACGGGTACAGATTTTATTGAATGGCTGATGAACGGCAAGTGCACGGCAAAACGCCATATTTGGAACAGATAGCCGTTAGTGTACGTTTTCGCATGAGAGGTCACACTCTGTCTTATTATGTGAGCTGCACAAAAAGGTTGCAGTGCAAATAAATGCTCTGATATCTACAAAACCAGTTTATTTCTTTTCTCTAAAGTATTTTAAATGACTGTCCTCAACATTCTTTTATGACTTGGAATCTTTCAAACAGTGCAGTAAAGTATATTTATTTTTTGTATACCTAGTGGCTTGCCTAGCTAATCCTAAGTAAGCTTATATGTGTATTTTCTACCAACCTTGCCTGAAAGGGAACAAACAAAGGCACCCTGTCAATGTTTTATGAAGACTCGGTTAAGCTGAAAAAATTTCAATCTGAACAAATCAAGCATTCAGTAGTTAACACTTTCGAAGGAAAACTTGAAGTTGAATTCAGACATCAAATGCTTCTCCAGCAGATGTTTTACACATGACATAATTATGTGCATGCTTTTGCTGTTGGAAACTCTTTGCTCTCAGAATATTAGCATTTACCTGATGGACACAAAAGACGAAAACACACCATGTAGAAAATGCAGTACCGCTCAAGAGTAAGTTGACAGTCTCGACTCGAAACTCGATCCTCGATCCTCGAAGTTATCGAGAATTGAGTATCAAGGCTCGAGTATTGAGTTGCGAGACGCTTGAACAATTTTTCGAGGATTTTGAAAACAGATTTTGAGGAAACGATTAACTTCTCCCACTTCAAACAATAAAAGAGAACAAAACCGATTTCCCTTAGCTCTCGCATGCAGTCTCTTCAAAAGTGGAACAACATGTTAAATGCAATCCAAATCAGTCAAAAAATTAATTTTATTAAATCTTCCACATTGTGTGACACATCCATTAGAAAAAAGCTGAATTCTTTTTAATCAAACTCCAAAATCAATGTACATGTAAGGCAACTAAACTGCAAGATTGCAGCTTTTCAATAGCAATCGGCAAAAAAACAGGGAAATTTGAGCGTGGTCGCTTGACAGCAGCTGCGACCGTTCACATGAAAAACTTGCATAAACATCATCTAGAGAAGGTCTCGGTTTCTTCACGTCAAGAATTTCACAGTTCCTAGTTACTAATAAGGATAAAAAAATTGGGAAGAAATTGCATGAGACCCCCTCTCCACAGTCTTTCCTCGTCTTTCCTGTTCGCTGCAACATCTTTCGTTATCGCAATAACCAGCTTTGCTGATCAGCACAATCTGAACACCTAGAACAGGCTTCCCCCTTAGTTGAAAATCCAGCATATGCTGACTTAGGTTGGTCAGGGCCAGCTGAGGCCAGTGAAAGCTCTCTTGACAACTCGTATTAGCTGGCCAGGTAAAGGCAGGACCAGCCAAGGCCAGCAGAATTCTCCACAGACCCAAGTTTCACTGGCCTGGGCCAGCCAAGGCCAAGCATTGTTTCATCCATTTACTGGACCAGGCCGGCTAGGGCAGGCCAAGGCCGCCAGCCCAGGCCGGCCCAGGCAGGGCTTATTTTTGCACAGGCGATGATCAGGGCTTGAGACTAACGGTAGCCACCTAGCCACAGATTGGTAAAAATTCCATTTTGGCTAGTGTATTTTGCACTTCACTAGTTATTTTGGCTGGTGAAATGTTCAAAGCACTGGAGGACAAGAGGGAAACCAAATGAAAATTAATTTCAAATGTATCACAAAAGAAAATGGAGTCTTGCAAGTGAACAGACGATGGACTATTTTTTCATACTAATGCAATGGTTGTTCCTGAAACGTGGAGTGCAGGGTGCGGAGTCATAAAAAAGAAAATATGGGAAAAAGAGGAAATATGAAAAACAGACGAAATAAAAATGATATAAATACAAATGAAATATACATGTAAGATAAAGAGAAAATTGAATATTTTACTCTGACAATAACCCAAATAAAAATGAGAACATTTTGTGATCTGTAATGAGTACAAGGTTTCTGTGGGTTATTCCTTTTTTCCAGAGTTTTAATTATTTATTTTATTTCTGATGCACTGTTTGTCACAACTTGCATTCATAGCAATATTTATCTCTGCAGTACATGACATAAAATTATTGCAAGCAAAATGCAGGAGCCATGCAATCAGAAGTAGAAGTTTCCACATATATTCACGCGAAGATAAAGTCGTGCACGCACTAATAGCTCATAGCATGGAAATTCTGGGCTACCGGTACTTGCTGTAACCAATTTGTGCCAGGTTGAGCACTTGAACAGATGTCACATCATGAGCACGTTTAGCCAGCCATGTCTGACTATGGTCAGGGTAAGTCGATTGATAGGTTGTTGAGCACTGCTTTGTCTTTGAAGGTTTCCTTTAGCCTTGTTTAAAATGATGATTAATAATGGTAATTGAACTGAGTGGAGTGCAATTTGGTCTAAAATCATATGCCTGATTTCAAAATTGAATGAGCCTGCAGCACAAATTCAATTTGAATTCACAAGTATGATTTCAGACCAAATTGCATGATACTAAGTTCAATTACCACTTTATTACACCCATTTTCAAATCACACATTTTTTTGTCAATATTAATATTTGTTTATCCATGAAATTTGATAGGTTAGTATTATTTCATTTTCATTTTGTTGGGTTACAGAAAGGATGCCATTTAGAGTAAAAAATGGTGCAATTTGGGAATAAATTGCACCGTTGAGAGCCAATCAGATTGCAAGGATCACCAGTGATTTCAAAATGGGTGTAATAAAGCCATTTTGTGACATGCATAGCTCTCAAATGGCACAATCGGCTTGTTTAGGCTACCCGTATTCCCTCTTTCCTTGCCGGGATTAGTCAAAGACAATATATTTGCCTTATTACATAAAAACACAACGCGTGATTGAGAGGGAAGAGAGACTGCTCATAGTCTTTGGCTCGTTCTTAAACAAACTTCGTGTTTTGTTCAAAATGCGGAAATTGAGAACTTCTTTGGTCGTGCTGGTACAAAACAGGTATTGGGCTTAAAGGGAAAGGAGACAGGGGTGGAAGAGGGGGGCCTAGAGAATTCTACACCTCTGAAAACTTCAAAAGCATTGCAACTTGGAAGAACTTTATAGAGATGCCGGATAATGTTGCATGATGATGGGAGTACATCATAACTACTATATGACAAAGTACTCAAAGCTGAGTCAAAAACAATAAAAAACTGGCTGCACTGTCAAAGGTCATTCAGAATGCAAACGTTGTACATCATCAACTTAACGGCCATTACTGAAATCTCGACTGCATTAATTAGCCATTAAAATATAATCATAGAGATTTGCATCAGTGAAAAAAGTTGTGAGGCAATTCAAGAATTATCGATTTATTCGCATCGGACTATGCTCAGGGACACTAGAGTACCTTCTCGAGTTCCTACGGAGATAGGAGAGAGTGTCACCTCCATTAAATTTCAGTTGCAGTTGAAAAAAGGGACTCCGATCAGCAGGGTTAGTGTCTTTTCGGTTAAGTGTGGCTCATCACTATTTCCCTTCACTATGCAGTGGATAATTGTCAATTAGTATATACCACACAGTGAATAGTGCTTTTCGCACACTCTGATTGGTTAACTCGGAGGTGATTAGTAAGGACTATTCACCTCCAAGCAGCTGGCGTGCGAGATTTTACAATTTCTGACCGCTTGTCGGTATATTGTCACACATAAAGAAATGGTTTTGTCAGCTAATTATTCAGCTGTGTGGGTGAAAGTGGTGGATATTTACCTTGCTGCTTCACGGCTTGGTAAATATCCACCACTATTCACCTCCACTTCGGTGAATAATTGTTAATTATTACAGCATGAATGACAAGATATCAAAATTCATGGTCTAAAACCATTGTGTTCATCAACAAAACTATATTTCTTCGGTAATAGAAGCCATATTTCCTCCTAATTGTGCCTAGGTAGTATTTAGTGATAACAGACTTAGGCTGCATTCATTATGTATACTACAGGCGGGGTGGGGGGGGGGCAGAGGATTTTGAGGGGGGTCTCAAAATTTAGGAATTGGAAAAGGGGGGATGTCAAGTGTTTTTCATAACATGAAGGGCGGATGCGAATATTTTTGTGGAGGTATCATATATGTAAGAAAGTGTTGATAATATAATGAAATTCAAACAGGAAGACCTTTGTTTGTTTAAAGGCCCAATAATTATGTGTATATTGTCAATCATCATTATAAATGTAATCATCCTAATCATCATCATTTTCATCCTGATCATCATTGTCATCTTGTTCATCATATAAAGTGTCATCCTGATCATCATTTTCATTGCCACCACTGCCAGAATTATGGTCGTGGTCATGGTCATAATCATCATCCTTACCAACAGCAGCAGCATTAGCAGCATGGTGTACAGAAGGCGTCCCACAAGCTTATGGATGGCAAGGTGAACAGGGGCAAGAGCATCACCAGAAAATATGTTTAAAGATTTCAGGTGCTTCATTGCCTCAAGATGAAATTTGGGCTTGACCTTATTCAGTTCCTCTAACTTCAGCTCCTGGCATTGCATTTGTTTTCAACTGGAATGTTTTCTTTTTTCATCACCAGCTGACAAAGCTGTGATGACTTTAATTTGTCAGGGATCAACTTGGTCAATATTTCTGTGCATCTGTTATGTAGCCTTTTCTTTTTTTCTGTTTTTACTTTTCTTTTGTTCTCTTTTGTTCTTCTCTTTCTTTATGCATTTTCCTTAGAAGTTTGATCTAGTTGAACGCTAGATCTTGAAAGCAGAAGTGATTTATTATTTTAAATCATTCCCCACAGTCAAAAGTCTCTTGATGTTTTCTTGAAGTTGCCCAAGTTTGATTGTGAGGTATTGATGCTCTTCTTCACAGCCTTTTTTTTTACTCCCGAAATGTTGCTGGACTGTAACAGCCTTTCTCTCCTTTATTTTAAAGTCTGTCTGTGTGTGTTTGGAGGGGAGGGGGGGGTATGTTTTTTTGCTTCACACTTGTTCGCGACGCAATCTCTGCCGTTTTTTCTGTCATAAGAAGAAACATAGATGCTTCGCTGGTAATCGTACCTCCGTGTCATTTACGAAAAAAAAACTCTTGCCGGTAAGGGAACATTTTCTTTAAAGCGTTGCTACCGGTAAGTCGTTTTCCCTTTGCTGCTAGGTACTCATACATGTACAAATGAATAACTGAAGATCTCGCCAGTTTTTTTCTTACTCGAAATCCTCTTAGGTCCATCTTCAAATCCCTATTCCAATTTCGACGAGTTACCAATTTATCTGACAGATAACTCGTCTCTGGTATAAAACACAAAGTCGAGATGTGTTCAGTGCAAACGTATTTTCTGATGAAAGATGTAACCCTATTGTTTTCCGCAGTAAATTAGTCCATCAGTCGCAACTTTGTATAATCCATGGTGTAACGGATTTTTACTTCCATTCTTGTTCTTCCTCTCCATAAGATCGACTTTTGAGCGACGTTTCAAGTCAGCGCAATCTTGAACAGGCGTGAGCTTGATGCTGATAACGCAAACAACCGTAAACCACTTTTGCGCAAGTGTTAAACAATTTGCTTTTTACGTGGTTTTTTTGGAAACAATTTTTTTATTATTGAACGAGCCAAGAAAAGTATCGCGTAGAATGTAGCGCGACATCAAGAGCCCGTAGGAGTCTGGCGTGCGAAATATATCACATAGAATAATGTAATTCCTTAACACAAGCGAAATACACCTCGTTCCGTTAAACGTAGCCTGTCTACATCCTGTAGCAACACTGGTCAATCCGTGATTCTAATTATTTTGTTTACTATTCATCGCACTGAAATACGGCAACAAAAAAACGTTTTAAAGTAGTAACCGCACAAAAAGCCCGACAATTACTCCCTTTTCTTGGGAACACATCTGGCAGTTCTTTCCATCAACTTTTTCATATATTGCTGCAGAGGATTGTAGAGATCGAGTCTCGGGTCCATTGTCATCTATGATGGTGTCGCATCGACTTCACCCAAAACTTCAGGGTTTGGATCAAGACATTCCACGTTCTTTGCAGCAGGCAAGAGCGGATCCAGAAAATCCAGAAAGAGAGGGACGAAGAAATAAATAAAACGGCCTGATGCACAGTCGGTTGGTAACAGAAGTTGTTTTAAAAACTACATGAAAATAAAAGGGGGAGGGGGGGGGGCGCGGCGCCCTCGGCCCCACCCCTACATCCGCCTCTGGTAGGGGCAATCTTAAGCGTTTCAACAGTTACCGAAGATAGTGTTACCTTACAGTAAGCAGTTATCCTGGATACTGAAAGGATCTGAATGTCACCGAAAGGTGGCATAATCACAATGAGAGTGAAGTGAGTGGTTTGAAGATGATTAATATGAATAACTGGTTCGCACAAACAATTTCAAATGGAAATTTGTATCATGGATGTCAGTCTGGAAGATATTAGTAGTTAGCCCATCCTCAAAAAATATTCTATTTTAGATCATATTAAAAGTTTTCATCATTTGAACACGTTGAACAACAAGTCCCATAGCTGCCTAAAAATGTTTTAAAAAGAGCGCCGGTAACAGAATCCGATTTCCTTTGTAACCTTATAAATGCCTATTACAGGTGAATTCTAATATTGGTTTTGTCTATAGTCCTTTTGTTCTTACGTAGTTACTTTACTGGAATGCAATCAGAACTAAAATACACCACAAAAAAAATACAAGCCGCCACAAAGATTGTTATAACTCTAGCTAAATTAGCTGCAGCATTGAAATACTGCAGTTTACAGTCAATCCTGTGGGGCAGGCATCTCTCATTTACCCAGGTTCGTATCTTGTAAAAATTGACTAAATAAGAGAATAGAAAAGCAATGCAAGTTGTTGAAATCTTACCTCTTCGTGCAGAATACACCTCGACTTCATAGAGTACCAAATAACCTCGCTGAGTGGTAGTAATAGTCACATATCTTCCATACAAAGTTGGGCGACAGAAAAATGTATAGCGACCATCAAGGTAGTCAGAGCTTCTGACACACAAGGAACCAAGAGGAACACTTGGGGCTGAGCCTAAAAAAAAAAGAAAAACGGGATGATGGAATAAAAAAGTGTAAGTTTAAATCACGACCAGACCAATTGGGTATTTAACAATTATTATATGAGGTCGCTCTGGAGATGAAATGATAAATAACCCGAAGGATGCGCTTAGCGCCGATTTGGTTATGATCATTTCATATCCAGCAAGCCCGACTAGAATAGTTGTTTTAATAGAAACAGCAAACTCTACGATGACATAAAGTCATATAATTGAGAATCGAGACAAAAAAGTGAAAGAAAGGAGTGCAGAGAAAGAGAAAACCGAAAACAGCAAACATAGGTCGATCACATGACAAGCGAAAAGGGCGCGAAAACCTTGGATGTGTTGCAGCGTTTCTGCGCAAAGTTGAATGAATTCAATGAAACTAGCAGAGAAGAACGTAGAAGCTTCACTTTTGGAAAAATTATCTATCTATCTGCTGTTAACTGCTGTGAATAGTCAGTGGTTTCGTAAAAGTTGTTTCAGTTTTGCATAAAGAGGATGGAACAGCTTTCACATAGATGCATGAGCCGAAGGAAGCGAGTTTGTTATCCATTCAAAGAGTCTTCAAACAAATACGGCGCCATGTGCGAATTTGATCAAAATGAAGAACCGTTTTCACTTTATTTTGATGATGTGGAGCATTGTGTCACCAAAGCTTGTGGGAAACAAGATACCCGAGGAATAAGCAAGAGGAATATCCAAGTTGTGCTTCAAGAAATGGCTTGTTGAAAGTTGTCTGATGCGTGGCACAAAAACTGGACCCACGGCCGAACAGAACTGAACAAAACAACGAGAACAGCGTCTTCTCATTTTTACAGCACCTCGTATTTGTAATAATTGAAAGTTTGAAGCTGGTGACTGATACGTTGCATCGAGTGCAGGTAAAAGAACATTTTCAATGTCTGTCACTTTTTAGTTTTAAAAATTGCTCATCCCTCAAAAGATTTCAATAGTGAATGCTGCTGTAAAGTTAAGCTGAAGTGGTGGTTGTTCAGTTTGTTTTGAGTAGACTGGTCCATGAGCATATTTGCAGACTTGTGACACTTGTTGAATACACTTTTTCCATTTCGTTTAGTTAACCTTAATTTCATAAACTCTTGCAGTTTTTTTCAATGAATGAAAGTGAGTTTTGCCATAAACTAAACATTAACAGCTCAGAGAATTTTCGCAGGGCTGCAAAAAACACTCAGCGATGAAAAGTTTATTTCCGTTTGTATTTCGGTTCCAGTGTCGGAATTTCTTCTTGTTAAATTTGCGTGAAACATTTCTTGAATGGCTGCCGTTTTTTAGGGTAATTTTCATTCAGCTTTCTTTAATTATTTGCTGAAGCATTCATTGACTTTATTTCTCGCAGCGTGTGTGTGAGCTGACAGCCTGTGTCCGGCTAGTCAGTGAAAATATCCGCAGTTCAGTTTGAAATAACAAAATAATGTGTTTATCCGTGCAAGTATTAAATTTGCTAGTCGATAAACGCTGTACAATAAACCGCATCCATCTTCACGTTGCTTTAATTGAATGCAGTATCACCTGGTCCAGTGTGCTGCTTCGTTTTATAAGGAAAATGAAAAATGTGGAGTCAATTTACATATATTTTGACAAACCTGAAATTCTTTATGTTTATTTAACTTGCTAACCACACAGTGTATAGCTGTGTTGGCTGTAAAATGTTAAGTGCAACCTACCCACTCTGATGTCAATCGGTGAGAAGCCTGACTCGCCTGCAATGAACCCTGCAGACACAGGCTCCACTCGCCCCAGGTCCACCCTCCACCAGCCAGGATCCCTGTACCAGGTCCATGAATATGTGTCAATGTTTCCATCCACTGCTCTGCTTGCTCTATTGCCGTACCTTGTGCTTGACTGTTCCGCTAACTTGTTCAATGCCAGATTTTCTTAATTAAAGGAAAAGACATAAATCGTTAAGGACTCAGTTATCAGAGACCACATTCAGGATTCCTTTAACGTGCATTCGTTCGGATAACCCACTCCATATAATCAGCTGTTTTTCGGTTTTTGTTTTCGTCGGGTGTTATTCTGTCTGTTTATAGGCTTGAGTGTATGTTCTGCTTATTCTTTAACAGAAGATAACAGAAATATTTTATTATTTCAACTCGTAGTTAATTTAGGGCAACCTTTTCAGTCACTTTTCAATTATTGTTACATATGAACTGAACCTAAAAACACAAACAAGCCATAACCTTTTAGAGGAGGTACAAAAATCAAATAATTTGTCATTTCATTTGTTCCTTTTCCTCTTTTTGCATTCGTTCGGATAACCTACGCCATACAATAAGCTGTTTTTTGGTTTTTGTTCTCGTCAGGTTTTTTTTTCTGTCTGTTTATAGTCTTGAGCGTATGTTCTGCTTATTCTTTAACAGAAGATAACAGAAATATTTTATTATTTCAACACGTAATTAATTTAGCGCAACCTTTTCAGTCACTTTTCGATTATTGTTACATATGAACTGAACCTAAAAACAAATATTTGTCATTTCATTTGTTCCTTTTCCTCTTTTCGCATTCGTTCGGATAACCCACACCAAATAATCAGTTGTTTTTTGGTTTTGTTTTCTTCAGGTTTTATTCTGTCTGTTTATAGTCTTGAGCGTATGTTCTGCTTATTCTTTAACAGAAGATAACAGAAATGTTTTATTATTTCAACACTTAGCCAAAGCCTTTTAGAGGAGGCACAAAAATAAAATAATTTGTCATTTCATTTGTTCCTTTTCCTCTTTGCTTTCAAGTTTACCGCGGTTTTTAATAAATACAGCTCACGAAGACCTACGGGCAAAGAACTGGCTAAAGGCCTTTCTTTTACGATGTCTGTACCACGTTTAAACTACAAGCTTGTAGGACATTTGTCAAACAACGAGTGTACGGTGAATTAAACCACAACTGCACAAGCATACAGTTCAGTTGCGAAGTTAATTCCTAATGATCTTTTATTTGCAAGTAAGGCAAAGAATCAGAAGGCACAACAACAACAAGCAGTGCCTGAAGCTATCGATGTCGATCATATGCATTGCTTTACATGGCTGTTAAAACTAAAGTAAAGCTGTCTGAAATAGCTTGTCGAAAATTCAGACATCAAAATTACGAAACTGTAAATTAAGTCTCCACTTCATTCTAACTTGAAAGCCTGAAATCCGCCGAGTAACAAAGAATACAAAGCTTTATGTGATTTTACCACCTGACTCTACGAACTTAAATGAGCCTGAAAACCATGAAGTTTATATGAGTTAAGCTGAAGCTTCTTCTCGTATCTGAGTCTTCCTGTTTTTGTTATATTTCAACGCCTCGACGTCTTATATATAAACTGTTTATATATAGTTAACATAACATATGTAATTTTATCTTGTGAGGTAATAAAGACATGAAATGAATAAATACATTGTTTTCTGGTGTAAAGTAGTTGTATCCGGCAGTACTCACAATATTGCCTTCTCTCTCGCCCGAAGTTTGTTCTTTTACATTCAACATGACACGGTTTCCGCTCGTCGTCATGATTTTTGCTTTGTGCGGGCGAGCGCGGATAAAAAAACTACCAAACAGGCTTTTTTCACCTAAAAAACTTCTGATCATCAGTTTGGCTCCACGTCTTTCACGTTCGGATGGATACCATCATAAACAAGTGAATCAGATTGGAACCATAAATATAATTTATAAACCCGCATTTCCAGGTGCAGAAAATCAACGTTTTTCTCTCAAAGTTTATAGAACGTGGTTTTTGTTTTGAGCTTGAGTTTTTACTCAGGTCCTTGACAGTTGGCATCGAAATGGCTTTCTCGCGCGCTGTGGCAGTGATACAGCTGAGTCATTGAACAAAATTTTCGTTTTTTTTTTTCACTCTTGCGATTCAACAAAAGTCAGTCACCAGACTCTTGAATTCCACGTTAAATTTACCTTGAAAACCTGATATCATATTCACCTTGACATATCGGCTTTTTCGGGTGAAATTTAACGTTGAACTCACGACACGAGTCAAGTGATGGCTTTTTTCTATGGAATCTAAAGCCGCGGCTACACGAGCGATTTTTCGCTCGCGCTGGTGATGCGATTTTTCAATTTTGTCGCGTCACCAGCGCGCGATGAAAATCGCAACTGTAGCCACCCTTGAACTGGCAACGCAATAGGTAAAAAGTCGCAAGAAAAAAATCGCGAGAAATTGAATGAGTTTAAGTTTTCGCGATTCTTTTTCTGCGATTTTTTGAGCTGTCGCATCACCTGTGCGAGGGTGGCTACACGGGTGATTTTCATCGCGCGCCGGCGACGCGACAATTTTACAAAAAATCGCATCATCATCATCATCGCAAGCAAAAAATCGCTCGTGTAGCCGCCGCTTAACACAAGGGCAATGCAACATATTTGCTTCGATGTTTTGGCAAAAAATTTATTAAAAGTTTTGTGTTGCGTTTCTGATTAAATACCGTAAACTGCCCCTTATAGCCCCCCCCCTACTTATGAACCCCTCTGGTTCTCCCTTCTACCTGAAAACAACATAAGATAGATATGATAAGAACTTTATTTTATCACGCTAGCCTATTCAACAATGTAAAAAAAAAAAAAAAAAAACAATAGCTGGTTTCCAGTAGGGGCGTGAGCTAAGTATAAAAATTAAAAATATCCTAAAATATACTAACAACCGTATTCATGGGCTCCTGCCGTAATTAAAACTATTCGTGCATGTAGTATAATAATTAAGATATACTAACAACAAAAATACATCTGATTACAAGGGCTCCCGGATATAAGCCCCCCTCTAGCTTTTCTTGCTTTTAGAAAAGCTACCGACCCGGGGGAGGAGGGGGAGTACTAAAAAAATTAACATGGGGAGGCTTCCGACCCTTGCGCCCTTTGTATACCATTTTTGACAGAAAACGTACTCTTTCGTATACCTTCCATTGACAAAATGGTACTCTTTCGGATACTTCGATTCCAGGGGTGGAGGGGGGGGGGGGGAGCAACTTCCCATACATTCTTAAATGAAATCCAAACGATGGTCTCACAACTTGCAAAGCAATCATCTATTTATTTATTTCTTTATTTATTTAACTTTATTTATACACGGTAAAACATCAGACTTAAATTAAATTCTAACCTGCGATCAGGCTCTATTTCGTTTCGATGGTAAACCTTTCCCGCGGGAAAGGCGAAACGAAAAATAGAGCCTGATACAAGTCTTCCACGGAACGTCTACCGCCCACTTTTTTGATTGATTGACATTTTTCAAAATCAGCCAATCAAAATACTTCCGTTTCGCGATACTCGCGAGCTGTCGCGCGTGAAGTGATGTGGAATGTAGAAGACGCCATTTTTTGTTTTGGGAGCGTCTTGTCCTACATCATTCATTGTTGTTGGGGAAAAGTAGCGTTTTGGTCCCCAAAGTAAGCGCACATCACAAATTTTTATAAACGCTGG